>MU260067.1:417500-495000 GCA_020310875.1 Ceratopteris richardii
GGCACATCACAAGAGGCGGATGCCATTGACATCTTCTGACACTAGGGATACAAGAGCATGCCTTTCACAAGGGCATGGAGGGTTGGTAGAGATATGTCTCGAACACTGGTACTCATCCTTCGTATGAGCTCTGAGGAGACACGTATTGCCTTCTTCCGACGACGGTCAGTACTAGGCGGACTACTTAGAGGAGCTCTACATATGGACGAGCATCTCACGAAGATGGAGATAGAGCACCGACGTGCATGTATGTCGTGGCACAACGAGAAAAAAGGAAGGCTTTCTACCGTGACGGTAAAGTCATCATCGACGGATGCCCTATCAACTAGGGATACGCAGCCTATGAGGCACCACACCAAGAGTCACCATTCAAAGGAGCAATGTGACAATGGAGCACTTTGGACACGGCAAGACCGACTCAAGAAGATCCTAGATACCCATGACTTTGCTTGCATCATGGAGACCCACAAAGAGCCCTGAAAGGGATCTACCCTACATTGCAAGTTTTCATTAGGAATCCGCGTTTAGGACCACGATGAGACAAAGTACAACCCGAGGGTCAGGGGGTGTCGCCATCATATTCAGACAAGAGACACAGAGCCGGAACCACATCATAGGCAGAGATGAAGAGGCACAATACATGTGGGTCCACATGGAAGGAGAGTTGGGTCTACATTGCCATATGCTACTTCCCACTAGGTGGATCCCAATACGCAAGACAAGACCTTGGGGGATGGATTAGGGATAGAGACTCACCATACACAGCATTTTCAAATGAGATACTACATTTCAGCACCCTAGGTGAAGTCTTCCTTATGGGGGACTTCAATGGTCCCACCCAATCACATCAATGCGAGTCATATGACATGGAGCATCCACAGATCATGAGGGGCAAAGATCCAGAGAAGAGCGACCAGTCACGTCAATGGGAGTCATATGACATGGAGCATCTACAGATCATGAGGGGCAAAGATCCACAGGACCAATAGAGCATCAACGGATATGGATCAGGACACCACAAGGTATGGCAGACACATGCTTGAGCTAGGCAGCTGACACCATCTCGTTATATATAAGAGGATGCACTGTTGGCCAAGCTCGGGTGGACTCAGTTGCTTCCCTCATGGAGGGGCGAGAGCACGATTGACTACATTTTGGGTACCATCTCTGGAGCTTCACTTATTCCCTCACTTAGTATTGGACAATGTCCACTCGGTGCTCAACATAGGTTTATCACGTTCACACTTTTTATCTCCTATTCCCTTAGACCCTCCCTCACTCATTGTGCCACACACCACGATACACTTCACACATGAGCTTTCACATGCTTACGCACACCACCTACACACCCACCTACTCTCCCTCGATTCAGTCTCACCTTTTGACATACTCACATCACATATCACCACCATCCTACATGACTCAGCTCTACATAGCTTTCCACATCGCACACATATACACCCTCCATGCACATGATCCATGCCCCAGAACCATTGGTATATGTGTATTGTTGGGAGCTAAGGAAACATCAACAAATATTAGAGCATAGAGGGGATATTACACACAGACAGGCACGGCCCCGCATGCAGAGCCTTACTCGCCGCAAGCAATGAGAATGGGAGGAGAGACACTATTGGGATATCTACCACTTACTCATGAGTCGGGACACTGCAATGGCATGGCAAGAGGAGACAACTGACACCCATTCGAGACCCAAGCACTTGGCATAGCTATCCACAGAGCCTATACCAGATCCATACCAGCCCCCCATTCCCAAGCCACAAAGCTTGGGCCCCACTACCTCTTACTTCTTCATATCCACTATGGTGAGTCGTGCCATTGCCCAGCTACAACATGGCAGGGCCCATGACTAGTTCAGTTTACAGGCAAAGCATCTCATACACGGATGCATGACTCTAGCACTGCTCATTGCCCACCTCTTCAACCGACCATTGGTTGAAGGGTCCCCTGACTCATGGACTGAGCACACCATAGTGCCCATTCATAAGTCACGCGATGTTATAGGTCCAGTCAGATTTCAGACGACCACAATTAGCCCCATATTGGCCAAGTTATATGGGGCACTACTAGAGACAGAGTTGAGCACTCTCGCCAAGAGGAAGGGTATTAGGATGTTGGAAGTCAATGTACATATGGTCCACATTCCAGCAATTCTACCTTTTGGACTTAGCATTTTTTGTACAGTTTGGGTAAAATTTTTTTAGGCTAGATAGATAGAGCTTCATTTCTTCATCAGAGGTCAGAACAAGGAGATAATCAAAACCCTAATTTAGCTCAAAATGGAGGAAAAGCATTTTCTAAAGGTCCAAATTATTGAAAAGCTAGTTTATGATATCAGTTGACCAAAAGCAATCAAATCTGGACGATCAATTTTAAATAAAGCTAGTTTTAGGGATTTGATTTTAAAAACACTACGAAAAGCACATTAAAATAAGCGATCGCTGTTTTTGGAAATAAAAGCAGATTTTTACGTTAAAATTTGCACCTAGCTTTATTGGGAGGCCTAAACCTCTATAAGAAGCATGTATGCACACTCTTGGACAATTCACAAGCTAGAGTTTGAAGTTCTAAAGCTTTGGAGGTGAAGATTTGGTGAAGGAGAGGCTACTCTCTTGGAGCAAGGAGTCTTCTACAAGGTGGTGACAGCTATCTTTTGCAAGTTAGCCTTATATTCTGTTTTTAGGGTTTCTGTACCCTAATTTCAGAATTAGGGTTTGCTGATTTTCAGATTTGTTGCACTATCTTGTGAGAATTAGGTTCGCTTCGTTGCTCATTTGCTTCACAAACACTCAGATTATAACAGCATAATCTGAATTTTGTATCATTATCTTCTTGGCTATTCTTCCATTAATGAGTGCACCACATCATATGGTTGAGTAGTACTCCCATGGTGTAATTTGGACATCTATTTTTTAGTGAGTAAGCATCAAGCTTACGTTCCCTATCCTTGTCTCAAGATCTCTTTCTTTCTCTCTCTCACATTCATCTTGATTAATTAAGTGTGTATGCTCAAAAGGTTTTAGTATTGGAACAATCTTGGGGCCCCAAATTCCAACACTTGGTATCAGAGCATAATTGACATACACACTTAGTTAAGATGAGGTCGATTAGAATTGAGATTGAAGACAAGTTGGATGGTTCTTCTAATTATCCCATGTGGAGTTTCATGATGATGAATTTGTTAGTGACAAAGGATTTATGGAGTATCGTCAATGGATCCTTAACAAGACCATGACGAGAAGTCGAAGAAGGGGCTAAAGAAGCTTCAAGAAGTACTGGAGTTACTATTACAGAACCAACTGAAGAAGAGGTAACCACTTCTACATCCAGAGTCACAAGTAGATCTTTACCTATAGTTCCTCCTTCTGAAGATCAGGCAAGATGGGATTCTAGAGATGCTTTAGCACTCTCATACATAGCAATGAGTGTCAAAAAGCATATTCTACCACAGATCAGATCTTGCAGAAGTTCTAGACAAGCTTGGTTGAAGCTTGAGAATATTTTTCAGAGCAGAAATCATGCTAGGAAAGCTCACTTGAGGAGACAACTAGCAAATACAAGGATGAAGGCTGGTGAGTCAATTCAAACCCACATTACGAGACTAGTTGACTTGAGAGATCAACTTCTAAATGTAGGAGTTGAGATATCTGATGAAGAAATGGTAAATACGCTGATTAATTCACTCCCTATCTCATATCGATCTTCCATAACCACTTTTACCCTTACCACAAGAGATAGAGAGGTTACATTTGAAGAGTTGGAGTTCTTGTTACTTCAAGACGAAGATCAATTGAAGGGAATGGAAGAGAATGAAGAAGCACTTTTATCTTCATCAAAGGGTAAAAAGAAGAAGAAGGAGAAGAAGGAAAAAGAATCCAAGATGGAAAGTAAGTCCCTTTCACCTTCTACTTCATATTCTGTTTCTACTACATCTAAAGAGAAGTCTTCTAAGAAGAAGGAAGTAATATGTTATTACTGCAAGAAACCTGGACATTTTAAGTCAGCATGTTATAAAAGGATTGCAGCAGAAAACAAAAAGGCATCAGGTAATGTTGCATAAGATGATAAAAAAGGAAAATCTCAAGGTGATTCTTATGTCTGTATCACCATTGAGGAAGTAGCTTTTGATCAGGCAGGTTTACAAGTTCTTTCAGCAAGTCCTTGGATATTTGACTCAGGTGCTACAAAGCATATGACAGGTTGCAGAGATGTATTTTCTTCCCTTTCCTATTCTACAGGTAGACGAGTTACTATTGCAGATGGCAATGATTTGGATGTTGTGGGAATAGATACAGTAACCCTAAAGTCAAGAGAAGGTGATAATTTTCAGATTTAAGATGTTTTATATGTACCTAAAATGAAGAAGAATCTGCTATCTATATCTGCATTTTTATGTGATGGTTTTAAAGTTGTATTTGAGAGAGATCTTTGTAAGATCTTATCACACAAAGAAGAGAAGTGTATTTTGCAAGATGAGCATAGAGGAGGGATTTTTGTTTTGTCAAAAATCAGTCAGGCATATTCTCACCTGTGGAAGATATGAAGCTATAGCATGAAAGATTTGGACATATTAGTTTCGGAGCTCTCAAGAGTATCAAAGACAAAGGTATGGTTGAGAGTTTACCCTCATTCGAGCTACCACATGATTCAGAAATATGTGAAGGTTGTCTTGAAGGTAAGATGCATAAACTATCTTTCAAGAAACATGGTCATATTACAGCTACCAAGAAATTGCAGATTATTCATTCAGATGTGAATGGACCTATGAGAGCATACTCTATTCAGGGTTTCAGGTATTTTGTTCTATTCGTTGATGATTTTACGAGATACTCATGGATCTATGGTCTTAAGTTGAAGTCAAAAGTCTTTCCTATGTTCAAGAAATTTGTAGCTATGGTTGAAAATGAAAATCAGGAAACTATCCAGATTCTTAGAAGTGATAGAGGTGGAGAATACTTGTCAAATGAGCTCCAGACATTTCTTGATGAGAAAGGTATTACTCGAAACCTTACTATTGCTTATACTCCTCAACAGAATGGTGATGCAGAAAGAAAGAATAGAGTACTTGTTGAGATGATGAGGAGCACGATGGCGTCCAAGAAGCTTTCACCAAAATTCTGGTTTGATGCAGTACATACAGCTAATCACATTTTGAACAGGTCATCTACAAAAGCTTTAAAGGTAATCACACCTTACGAGAGGGCTCGGACAAGGGGAGTCCCTCAAGAGGCCCATACAGAGATAGAGAGTGAGGAGCACTTTGTTACCAAATGCCCAGCATACTTGAACCTACAAGCACAGTTCCAAATAGAGAAGTCACTACAGCTGTGCATGACCACTAGAGACCGGCAGAGGCTTGGATGCTTCCTCGCGGAGGCATATTAGACACGAGGGCAGACAATACAGCCCTCGCATCAGACACGGATGAGTACCCAAAAGACCATTACTCAGCTCTTTCAGCAAGATGGGCCACATCAGACGGGCCCACCTCCCAGGGACATAAGGGCTCACGCTCAAAAGACCATTACTCAGCTCTTTCAGCAAGATGGGCCACATCAGACGGGCCCACCTCCCAGGGACATAAGGGCTCACGCTCGAGTAGGCAGCGACACAGAGAGCGATGACGCCGGTGACCGCATCTGGTTGGATACCGAGGACCACGACAACACCAGGAGGATATCTCATGCATCAAGGTAGCACATGACCACATGATGGAGCAGAGGCACACCACCACCACTTGGGCAGCCTTCCTTCAGGAGGCAATCAAACCCCGATGTACCACATACTCCACCCACCTCCACCCATCATCAGTACTTAGAATATACTATTCACTCCCCCACATGGGTCCCCCCTATATTAGGTGGCTATTATCTGTAGAGTCAGAGCCACACTTCCCCACACACCACTACATTATCCCCACTACCCCCTCACCACTCGGTACACCATCCTTTGGTTGTTTCCAGTCTTTTTTAATCCACACACTTCTGTGTAGCGAGTATTTTTCCTTTTATTTCTACACAAGGGTTACTACAATTGTAAATGGTTTTGTCTCATATGCCAAGTTTGGCCTTTGGAAGACGTTAATATAACTCTCTCTCTCTCTCTCTCTCTCTCTCTCTCTCTCTCTCTCTCTCTCTCTCTCTCTCTCTCTCTCTCTCTCTCTCTCTCTCTCTCTCTCTCTCTCTCTCTCTCTCTCTCTCTCTCTCTCTCTCTCTCTCTCTCTCTCTCTCTCTCTCTCTCTCTCTCTCTCTCTCTCTCTCTCTCTCTCTCTCTCTCTCTCTCTCTCTCTCTCTCTCTCTCTCTCCCCCCCCCCATGCAAAACAAAGCCAAAAGCTACAATTAATTGTAAGACGGCTGCCCAGATTTCGAGAGTTTTAAGCTTTAAAAAAATGTCATTGCCAAACATGTATCGTACCAATAAAAACTTACCATACGTTTGGATCGTGTCGTACGATGTTTGGTTCGTAATTGGATCGTACCTTGCTCAGATTCTAGTGATAGACATTGGAGCATCATTCATTCGGGATGGCAAATGGCAAGTTAAAAACTTGAACCCACCGAAATACCATCAACACGTGAGCGCCAGGATGACGGATGCGGTGGAGCATTGGATCAACAAGTGGAAGTAGCTTCCACTTGTGCAATATAGTGGATGAAAAGAAGATTTAGCATGCCATGTACAGTTTGATGGATGTTGCTCACATATGGCCGAGAAAGATCGAGCAAGATAAGACGGAACCGGCCACGAGCAAAATTTAAAGTAATCTTTTACAATAATTTCATTCCACCCAATGAATGCACACAGGCATTGGATGCCTTGTTCTTGTTCTTCCTACAGAAGCGTCATCTCACTCTGTAAGAATCTGCAAATAAATACACGGAAATTTTATTAAAGATTCTTGATCAAGTGCAAGACCATCTTCGAGTTCATAAGTTTCTGCTTGGTCTTCGTGAGACGTTGCATCCACTGGTACGCGGGGAGCATTGCTGCACTTGAACGAGGTTTTAAAATTGGCCTTGGTGCTAGAGGATGGGTTACGCTTGCGACCACAACGTACAACACAGAAATGACTTGGACCAAATTTAGGAAGCCTACAACCATTCCAAATGGCAAACTTTTTCACTATCTTTCCATCAATAACCAGTTGTCTAATGGAGTGACCAACAAAGCTATCTACACTACCCAAGCCTAACTAAAGTAATTGTCTTACCCCACGAAAGTTGTGGTTATTGTGGCAACACCCCATAAGAAAAAGAAAGAAGGCAATCCCTATATCTGTAACAGAAAGTACATTCACCTCAAGAATCTTGCTAAAGGCATCTCCCACCACCTTGATGGAACCTCTCTGATACCTTATTTTGAAGTTGAACTCATACATGAGCTCTATTCATCTCGCCTTCCAACCTTGAAGTTAAGGTTGCAATCGACCCATGGGGTGATGCAGAAGCCATACAATTAGTGTCTCCAAACCTTCAGAGCATGGATGACTTCCAACAATTCCTTCTCATCTTCTATAGCACATTTGAACGTCAAGAAGCTTATGGCTGAGCATTCAATGTTTGCAAGTCAATCGTCCTAAAAGAGAGCGGCACCAACTTGCATCAATCTTGACCTCAAACTAACTAGCCAGATCCACAATTTGCAATCTTCAAGCTTAGTGCAGAGGTCACAAGCCTCTTCAATGTTTGTCTAAAAACTTTAATCAAGCTGCTCATTCCACTCTATAGTCCCAAAACACTAGGAGAAATAACTTGCATTTTTAGGGAGGAAAAATTCTCAATTTCACTTTATTTTTTGTTTCTAACATCACATCCTAAAAATATGTCATATTGTCAAACAAGATCAGGTTGGTTCACACATCAATCACAACTAATGCACAAAAATTATGTACTAAATATAGAAGAATGCACCCTTCATGAATGATGCACATCCAACTTTTTTTTTTTTTGTGTAGATCATGAGAGAGAGAGAGAGACAAAGACACATAGAGTCAGAGACAAAGATACATAGATACATACATCATAGGACAAAGTAAAGATTCAAATTGTAGATTTGAATCCGGATTCAACTCATAGGGTTTGAATCGGGATTCAACTCGTAGGGTTTGAATCGCGATTCAACTCATAGGGTTTGAATCGCGATTCAACTCGTAGGGTTTGAATCGGGATTCAACTCATAGGTTTGAATTGGGATTCAACTCGTAGGTTATGAATCCGAGATTCAACTCGTAGGTTATAAATGGAAGATTCAACTCGTAGGTTTGAATCGGGATTCAACTCGTAGGTTTGAATCGGGATTCAAATCGTAGGTTTGAATCGGGATTCAAATCGTAGGTTTGAATCGGGATTCAAATCGTAGGTTTGAATCGGGATTCAAATCGTAGGTTTGAATCGGGATTCAAATCGTAGGTTTGAATCGGGATTCAAATCGTAGGTTTGAATCGGGATTCAAATCGTAGGTTTGAATCGGGATTCAAATCGTAGGTTTGAATCGGGATTCAAATCGTAGGTTTGAATCGGGATTCAAATCGTAGGTTTGAATCGGGATTCAAATCGTAGGTTTGAATCGGGATTCAAATCGTAGGTTTAAAGTGGGATTCAAATCGTAGGTTTAAATCGAGATTCAAATCATAGGTTTAAATTGAGATTCAAATCGTAGGTTTAAATTGGAATTTTAAATCATGGGTTTAAATTGTAGGTTTAAATCGGGATTTAAATCGTGCATTCAAATCAAGATTTAATCGTTTAAATCGTAGAGATTTAAATAATCCAAAATAAATTTGAGGTTTTTATTTGCTTCTAGATTTCTATCTTTTAAATTTTCACCTAGAGTACATGCAATATAGGGTAAGTGCCCTTTTCCATCCATGGTACAAAGATACATAAAATATGTAAAGACATATCCATCTATCTACCTTACATCAATCAATGATATATCTTGATACTTACGTGTAATTGTTTATCTCTATAGCGGCTTATTTATTTATCTATCTACTAGTCTAACTAATACCTTCCTACCTATACATCCACCCATATATATATATATATATATATATATATATATATATATATATATATATATATATATATATATATATATATTATTATTATTATTATTATTATTTTTATTTTTATTTTTATGTTTTTTTCCTTTTTTTTAATTTATTTATTTTTTCCCTTGATCCTTCTTTCTTTATGTCCATCTATGGTCTACTATTTATCTCTATGTATTTACATATTATTCCACTCACCAAACTAATACATATATCATTATTTCACTCAAGAATACAAGAAATTTTATTTATCAATTTTTATGGAATACAAGAATACGACAAGAAAATGAAGATTTTATTGAAAAGGAAATAGAGAAGGGAGGGCTAAGAAAATCATTAGAAAAATGGAATCAAATTACTATGACCTCTATGGTTCACTATCTATCTCTAATGTGTATTTATAAAAGACTCTACTTAAGTAGTTTATCTATCATCAAGAACACAAGAAAATTTATCTAGGTCTAATAGATTTTATTAATTTGAATCAATCTTTATTGAGTCCAAGAATACAATAACAAAATTAAAAAATACATATATTAAAAAGATTGCTCAAGTTTTGATAAAAATCGCTCCCTCATATTTAAATCGTAAGAGAAATTTAAAAGGTTTTTACTTTGCAAAAATAGTGAGATTTTTTAAGCTACGATACACATTGTATATCATAGCTAAAAAAATATGTTGTATATTAATACATACACAAATACACATAGAAAGAGGCATGCATATTACACAATTTAAACGTACATATATGCATATGCATTGAATGCTATGCAAATATTACTATTTACATGTGCACATAACACATACATAAAAATACACATATAAATGCATACTCAATGCAATCATAGCACATACCCATTGATAATTACATACAGGAACACATGCATAGATACATAGATATATCATACATAGTATATGCATAAAGACTTCATTCATATGACATGGTGATGGTAGATACCACATGTATATCAATATGCTTACACACATACATGTGTATGTCTTGAGATTGAACCAAATGGAACATGGAGTATACACATATTCCACCATGGTGTGGAATCATGTATAATGTGGCAACATCACATACAAGGAAAATAGAGAGCAAAGTAGGATGGGATTCAGGACACAATAAGTCTAAAAACACAAGATTCAAGACAAAGAACACATGTTCATTCAAAACTAAGTTCAATGTAAAAAGGGGGCAAGAGTATGAATAAAGGGCCAAAGAATGATCTATGGTAAATGGCAAAACTCTAATGGAATCTTTGATAGGATGGAAAGGTCAAATATTTGATACTTGTACTTAAAGATAGGATTTGAAAAAAATTTTACACTCAAGATGAAAATTTTCATAAGTTCTAGCATTTATCGTAGGGATGAGAGTGCCATTGTATCATAGCAAAGACCAAGAGAATGCAGGTTGTTACAAAAATCTAAGACTCAAAAGGGACCCCAATAATCACAATGCTAATGTTCAGCTTTATTGAGTACTCGATAAAACAAACGAGACCAGGGAAACAAAAAACTTGGTTTCATTACGCCCGTGTTAAAAATTTTAGCATACGTAGATATGTTAGATCCTTTTGTAGGTGAATGTAATTCACCTCACCAAAGCATTGAAGTCCCTAAGAATGTGTGTAATGTCTACGCATTGTGGCTTCAATCATACCATCTCTCTCTCTCTCTCTCTCTCTCTCTCTCTCTCTCTCTCTCTCTCTCTCTCTCTCTCTCTCTCTCTCTCTCTCTCTCTCTCTCTCTCTCTCTCTCTCTCTCTCTCTCTCTCTCTCTCTCTCTCTCTCTCTCTCTCTCTCTCTCTCTCTCTCTCTCTCTCTCTCTCTCTCTCTCTCTCTCTCTCTCTCTCTCTCTCTCTGTGTGTGTGTGTGTGTGTGTGTGTTTGGGGGGGGGGGGGGGGGAGGGGGGGGAACTCGCTTAGTATTAGAGGTGATTCGAAGATCACCATGAGACCAAACATACGGGTATTTGATAGGTCTATGGCAGTGATCGTTACGTTAGGCATGTGTGTGTACATATGCATACTCATCTACACTCATTCATCTGTCAAACTAACTAGAAATCCACACACAAAAAATGTTTGGAGTCACATTGTTTAATTCATCGCCGATGAGAACACATCTTTACGACGATACGCAAATACGTCAACAGGAACGGTGAGCCAACAAGTTTAGTGGTTTTAAAGCCACGCATACGCCTCCAGCAGCACATGCAGATATTTAAAAGAAAGAATAAGGCGCAAAATCAACTAACCATCACGCCATCGGTGCGCTGAATACTGGAAAAGATGGTTCGGGTGAAAAGAGGGGTGCTTTTACTGCAGCTGTGCGTATCGGAGGCTTGAACCGAGTAGGGTGTGCGCAGCAGCAAGGTAGCCATGCTGCCCCTTCCAGCAGTACAGCAGAATCCTGTTCTGCTCTCCGTCAACAGGCTCCATGAACTGCTTCCCCTCGACCTCGCCTCCGGAAGCACTCGAAGTAGCCAACGTCCCGTGCCAACCATGTTGTAGCCTGCCGCGGAACGGCACAATCGTGACAGTATGACAGCAATATACTGACTAACTGAGTCTCGAGCAAAGACTCTAAAACCTTGGTGGCGACAAAGATGGCACAATGTAAGTCGCCTCGGGGCCGATTTCTCATATGAAGTCAACATTAAAATTCATGTTGAAAGGCATCTACCCAGCTTCTAAGTTTCGTATTCGTATAGGGGTTTATCATTTTTTTAAAGAAAAAACAAACTTTTATATTAAAATTGTATTAAAGAGAGCAAATTGTGAAGAAAGTGTGGTTTGCTTATTAACACAGTTTAGTCTTTCATCCAAAGCTCTAGACTTCCTTTGAGAAGTAAGGAAGCTCGAACAAATTATTTACAATATATTCTCCTTTTCTTTGGTATACGCGTTTAAAAGAGCTTGTTTTTTACTCGCTTAATTGGAGATAGTAGATCACTTAGATGTCTTCCTAAGAATGATGGCCTGATTCATAATTTCTAGAAGATGAATGTGAATAAAAAACCTCATAAATGTAAGCTGCTTGTTCTATTTATAGCATGCCATCATATGAACACTTCCATTTGTTCAATACAAGAAGTGGAAAACCCAACGAGTCATAGCCAAAGATAATATATAGATGTGATAGATGAGCATGAATTCATAACATCTGTAGAAAATCCATTGAATGTTTGCTCATGCAAATGATTCCTCAAGGTAATCAATGATTGCTCAAAAGAATCAATGATTGGTCAAAACCCACAATCACAATAATGGTGGCATCCTAGGGATCTTGGGACATATGGGATCCCAAGACATATACTTGGACATTTGGGATCCAAGTGGTTTTTGTGGGGATCTAGGGACATATGGGATCCCTAGACATGTACAAGGGTTTACATCATGGGGTAGGTGGTGCTTTCGATCCATTTGCATATTCTTCTTGTGAACTCCTTTTGCCATGTTGTTATGATCCATTGTTGGGATCCTTGGTTGTCTTCCATGTTGTGTTGTAGACTCCTTTGTTCTTCTAAGCTTCATGTTGAAGATGTCGTGATCCACTTTTTTTTTTTGTTTTTGGCAAGCCTTTGATATTTGAGATTGGCCATGTAGTGAGATTTGATTTATATACTTAAAACCATGTTGTAAATGATATGGATATAAAGCTCATAGGGAAGGTCCTACTTTTGAGTACTACTCAAGGTGGTGCCTTTTCCCTTTACAAGGAGCCTTTGATATATGTGTACTTATTACATATAAGTAACTGTATACAATGAGGTCTTCAAAGATTAGGAAATATGACCATGAAAAACCAACTTCCCATGTATCATTATTACACCACACTTTACATTTAGCATGGAAATAGGTAGCTTTATTATACCTTATAGGAGTGCACTTCAATGATAAAATTGAGCCGATTGAGTAGCATTTTCACATGCATTAGAAAACAACTTATTATGTTTATTACGGCTTTACCAAAATCGAATGGCGCTCCAACTTCCAAGCTTTTGAGCATCTCTCCCAAAAAAATCTAAGGCGATTTTCATGTAAACTTTTCTTCCTCTTCTAAATCTAGAAGCTACCAAGCATCGCCAGCAACAAAGTAAGCCTTCAAATACCATAAACTCTATTAGAAATTCAAGTGGTATTCTCTTCAAATTATAGAATTTGAGCTCTAGAGTGCATTGAAAGCTCGTTTTGAATCCTACACGGCCTTGACTATTTTTCTTAAGAATTATGTGTTGATTTTTAGATAAGATAATTTGAAGTTGACACATAGGTAGGATTATGAAAACCAAGGGGGCTCTAAAGAATTTTATGCAATCCTAAAGGGAGAAAAAAGGGGTTTTTAAAAGTGTTTGAATCAAATTGTCTATCAATTGAAGTTAAAAGATTGAGCTAAACTTGAAACTTTTACGGGGTCATTAAGAGCTCTTGGAGAAACCAAAGCAAGGTGCTAGTGTGTGTAGGCTTGGGAATGCACTTCCTCGGCATACAAGGGCAACTAAGGAGAGCGACTTGAAGTTGGAAGATCTCTCAATCCCCTTAGTCAATTCCTAGCTTAGGCTAAGTGCGATGAGTGGTGATTGATTAGGGGCACGATAGGAACACTCAAGTTCTAAGAGCCTTTAAATTCTCAAGTTCAAGAATATGTTAATTACATTCAAGGGACAACTTAAGGGCAAAGAACTTAATATGATTTGACGAAAAACAACAAGTACAAAAATTTAAGTGTTCTTGACGATGCCTATTTAAAGACAAGGAAATATATGCCAAAGAAATTAAAAGGAACAAGTGATTGGTATTAAGGAATCAGCAACGTGGTTGTACCAAGGTCATTGGGCTAATTAGTAGGGCTTATGAACCTTAGATCAAGTCGACACCTAGTGAGAGATCAACAAAGTTTTAGATCATCCGAGGCTAGTATCAACCATACAACTAGGTCATGGGCCCATAAACTTAGCGATTATCGCTACATACTAAGTTTAGAAACGAGTGATTCAGAGATGTCCTTTAACATGGAACGACTGATAGGTATTGCAAGCACAACCTATTTACAGACACTATCAGTGGTCCAACTCAAAAACCTCGATCAACCCTTTGAACTTGAACACCCCATGGTTAAATTCGAAGAGGGTTCATATATTGATAAGCAAGGAACCATGTATGTGGTTACCAGCTTACCAAATAGGACGGATGAGTTTGGAAACATCATACATGAGAATGAGATAGGAAACCTAGAACATGGAGACCTGAGACAAGAGCCCAAGACTCCTCGAGGCAAGTCGATCTTGACAAGGGTGATTACTCCAGAGTGGGTACCCCAAGACAATGAAAGCATCAAACTCTTCTTGAATAGAGATACGGAGGAAGCCTTTTGGAGGTTCAAGTCAGATCAACTTAGTGAAATAGGTGGAGTCACTATTTACGAGTTCAAGGACCCAAAAATACCAGGCAAAATTGTCTATCTGGATAACACATCGGAGAGAATGTTCTTGGTAACATAGCATGGAAAGGATACATACTCTTGGAAGGGCGAATTGATTTTTCCTCCACCGAGGTCTAATGTTTCCCATGGCCACCAAGGAGCAGGATCATCCAAGACTCATGAAACCTAGCGGGAAAGAGCTAGAGAGAGGCCAGAAGTGAGCTTTGCAAAGCCCTTAGGAAGAGAGCGATCAAGAATAGATGCAGAAAGAACAGATCAGGAGAGGCACAAAAATCCGAGACATCAAAGAGGCACGGATGAGTTTCCCTTGCCAAGGCCTTGAGAACATCCTAGGATCTTGAGGCCAACCCAATTGGTCAAATCCACGAAGAATTACTTCGATGGCACTGGAGATACGTACATGTAGCAAAGTTTAGACAAGTGTTGAGGGTTGAACAAGTTGAGGACTTGTTCACTCAATACAATGTCTTTGGTCTAACTCTCAAAAACATTACCTTAACATGGTTTCAACCATTACAAGGTTAGTTCAAGAATATAGACTAGTTGCTAAAAGCATTCAATACTGAAATCTCCAAAAGTGGTATCAGACACAATACTTCCTCACTGATACATAGCTTCAAGCAGACACCCCAGGGAACGGTTAAACTAGCAAGAAGAAGATTTAGACAATACCTAGAGAGATTCCCTATTCCAGAGTTACCTACACCTGCCAAACAAGTGGCTTTATTTCTAGATGGTTTGTCAAGTACCAAATTGAGATCCTATGTGTACTTGAAGGACCCTAGATCCATAGAAGAGTGTGTATGCATGTGCATAGACATTGAGGATAATCTAGGGGAGGAATTAGAACTTTCAAAAAATCTATAAAGATTCAGATAGCTCTACTAGCCTCACTTCCAAACCTTCTACATCTATAGAGGAACTTGCAGAGAAGGTAGCTTAGAAGTTAGGAGTCTCTAGTAAACAGATACCTAGATTTGCCCCAGTGAAGCGATGCTATACTTGTGGAGGAGACCATATGGCTAATGTGTGCCCAATCATGACTCAACCACCAGTGAACCTTAACAGCCAATATTGCACCATAGAAAGGAGGTACACTAACCACACCACACAACATTGCCCATACAATAAAGCAAGTGGTTAGGCAAAATTATCCACAACCATATCCACAACGGGGGAGATACAAGAACCAGTACCCACTGTAGTAGTATGTTAGGCCCCAACAACCTCTCAACCATCCTATCAAGCTCAACAAAGATCTCAACCAGCTTTAGTTCAACAACCTCCACCGACATCCAATGTGATCCCAATGAAGTATGCGGCTCTTGAAGAAAATTTGAAGAGAGCCCGGTGCCAACATCACCCTTGATTTTTGAAAGTGACCCAAATGATCACAGTTTTGAATCGACTCATATCGATAGTCCGCAGGCTTACTATATACAGTCACCTTAGCATAATGAGACATACTATTACAAAGACCCTAGTGAACCTAGTTGGGAGCTAGAATATGCTAATGTCATGTATGCAAATGCTAACTCTAGGTCCCAACCTAGACTAATTAGACCCCAAGCACCTAGAGGACCATGCTACAAATGTCAGCGACATCACTTCATTCGTGATTGTCCTATACCTACACCTATGCAACCCCAATTAGTAACAATTCAAGGTTTTTGTCCAGATTGTGGGAAGGAGCACATGTTATGAGATTGTCCCAAGAACCCAGCAATGCATCGAAGATCACCCTTATTAACTTCATTGGATTAGTAGTAGATTCTACTAGAAGTGTAACTTCCACTGCCCCTATGCAAGTGGTCACTAGAGCTTAGGCAATATTGTAGAACCAAAGCTTAGGCCAAGAAAAGAGTTCTGAGGGTAGTGAGATCGAGAGCCTAACCAAGAAAAGGACAAGAGCTTGGAGGGAAAGACGTGAAAGAATGAAGAGACAATGGATGAAAAAGATGAGCAAGCTTGAGGAAAACCTAAGAGAAACAAAAGCCAAAATAATTGAACCCACATCTCAAATGCACTCTCACCCATCACCTAGTAATACACCACCTTCTAATCCACCTCATGTACTCTCAGCACCACCTAGAGTAGGATAATTCCTAGCAGATCCCACTCTTGAAGATTTAGACATGATGCTTAAAGCATATCATGCCAGAATCCAAGAAGGTCCAAATGTGACATAACACAAAAAATGTTGCCCCATGGCAGACCTAGAAATTGAACAAACCAAGCTTTGTGCAAAAATGGTAGAACTAAATCAAACTATGTTTGAGGCCAATCATTTGTTCAACTACACAACCTAAGTGAAAACCTATTTACAATTTGATGGACTTTTAGAGAGATTGAAAAAGATTCTAGGTAAGTTGGGAAGCAAGCAAAATCAGACGTGAGTAACATCAAAAGTGACATGATAAGTCTTCCTCCCAAGGATGCTTATGTTCCCAACTCCATCGAGTCAGGAACCTCAGTTTCAGTAATTCAATACTCACAAGAATTTCTACATGAGATTCAAGAAGATAAATGGGCAAAAGAAAGAATAAGCCCTCCTCCCATTGAAATTTTGGATGACTCACATGATCAATTCCCACAAGATATCCCTTCTATTTATGGAGAACAAGAGGATGCCCAATCAAGTGAACAATTAGACTTCGAGTCTAATTCCCTACAAGAATTACCACATTTCATAGGCCCATGGGGAGCAAAGTCTACTTGTATGAGAGCATCCACAATCATGGTAAGAAACAAAGACTCAATCGTACCTAGCAATACACAGAGGTAGTCAAGAACACAAAAGTGTAGTGGAATCTCACTTTAGAAGAGCTACTCAAAATGAAGCTAGAATTGTGGAAGCACATAGCAAATCAAGTGCCAAAAGTAGCTAAAACCCATTCCTAGGTAGGATCTCATAGATCAGTGCCAAAAATACCCTTGGATAAGATAGGAGACATAAGCAAAGGAGAAGAAGGAAACACCTATCTTCCAATCACTCATCAAGGTTACACCACCAAGGCTATTTTGGACTCAGGCGCAAGAATTGCAATTGCTACCACTTCCCTATGGAAACGATGGGGCAAGCCAGCACTCAGGCCAACAAGAATGAAATTACAGATGGCCAATGGTCACATAGAGAGACCTTTAGGACTACTAGAAGGAATAACTCTCACTACTTGTGGTGTAGATTTTGAGCATACTTTTGCTATATGTGAATTTAGCAAAAGACAATCATATGAGATGATTTTGGGAAGGCCATTCATGAGACAATTGCAAGTAGTGCAGGATTGGGGAACCAATTCCTTGTATTTGCAACACTTAAGTGTGACCACTAAAGTCAATCTCAAGGATTACTCATAGATATGTGCCCCCTATACAGTGGAATCCCATCCATAGAACCAAAGACGATATCGAGTCAGTGCATTCCATAGGATCAAGATCTTCTTGGATGCATGAAGACACTCAATTGTGGATGTGCAAAGTTGCAGAAGAAGAAGAGAAAAGAGAGAATGCCAGAGAGGTAGGTGCAAAGGAAACTCCTAGATCAATTCAAGACCCAACCTATGCACCTATAGTATTTCCACACAAAGAGTTTGAAACTCATGGTTGGGCAAAAATCCTAGCGACAATGGATGTAGCCATCAATGAAGAACAATGGACACCACACTATGACAAAGATAGCTATGACATTTTAGTTTTCACTATAGAACCACTCATGTGTGATTCGGTTATCGAGGAATGTGAGCCTAGCACTGATGTACTTGAAGAAGCAAGTGACTCGGATCTAGAATCAATCATTTTGGATCCTTTTTGTGCCTTAGAAGAGGAATCCTTGTACGAAGTAGAAGCAAACCCTCAAGGACAAGAAGAGCTTATGAATGATGTGAGGCTAACCACACAAGTAACCACTAAGAGTGAAGGCAAGAAAAGAAAGAAGAGAGACACCAGATGAGGAGGAATCGTTGTTTGAGGTCCCAAAAAAATTTTAAAAGTATGAAATAGAATATAGGAAAGTCATGATCAAAATGCCTAAACAAGAAGCACTCATAGGAGTGGCCTATGATAACAAAGAGAATTAAGAAAATCATTGTGACCATAGAAGAAGGTGAAGAATGATGCATGTACATAGGACATGATTTGACAAAGAACAAGGAACAAGAGTTGATAGCCTTGCTGAGAGAATACAAAGATGTTCTTGCATGGAGTTACAATGACCTAAAAGGAGTAGACCCTGACATATGGTCACATACAATTCCCATGACCTCAGAAGCCCTACATCTATAATGATAATTATGCTGCTAAGATAAAGGAAGAGATAGACCAATTGGTAGAAGCAGGATTTATCTATGAAATTGATCACACTTAATGGGTTTCCCACATTGTTGTGGTGCCTAAAAAGAATGGCAAGTTACTTGTATGCATGAACTTGAAGAAAGTTAACGCAACCACTATTAGAAATAGTTATCCGCTTCCTATCACTGAGCATCTATTAGAAAGAGTAGTAGGCAAGGAAGCATATAACTTCCTTGATGGGTTCTCTGGCTATAATCAAGTGGCCATTTTTCCAGAAGATCAACATAAGACAGCTTTTACCATAGAGTGGGGCATATTTGCCTTTCGAGTAATGCCATTTGCGCTCATTAATGTGCCGACCACCTTCCAAAGACTGACGTGTCATGTGTTTAAAGAGTTCTTGTGCAAAAACTTAGAAGTGTATGTTGAAGCCAAGGTATCACATGGCCATGTGTCAAGCATCAAGTGTAATTTCTCCTACAATAGCTGATAGGCATCCTTTTATGACCCTAGAAGTAGGACAAGGAGAGAGCGCAAGGATTGTAAGAGCCTTGATTGACTCAAGAGCAACCACTAGTGCAGTTAAAATTTCTTACTGTCAAGAGTTGAAATTAATTATTAATCCTATAGAAGCATATCTCATAGGATTGGGAGGTGCAGAAAACCCTTGCATATGTGAGGTGGAGCTTCCCCTCTACATTCAAGATGTTCTAATGATATTCAAGGTGCTAGTGTGTCAAGATGGGAATCTCATTGAACCTCTTGCCTTGGGTAAAGACATGATTTATGGTCATGCAGCCAACCTAAACCTAAGAAGTAGACTTCTTAGGTATGGGTGAATCAAAACCACATCATAGTTGAGTTAGAAAATCAAGCACTCAAGCAACTAGGAAAGGCACCCACTCTTGGTCCTTCTAGGAACACACATAATGATAACAATGCTATTATTGTCCAAAGTTCTAGGCACAGAAGAAGGGTACTCATGAAGGATTCGCATAAGCTAATATGGAGCTCCCTTCTTTTCCAAAGACGAGCCTAGGAAGACAAGCTAGGCAACACAAGAAACAGATGCAACAAATAATTAAGAGGCATGCTCAAAGACCGGTGCAACATAGAGTATCTCATGGAATGAAGCTGATCTAGATATGCAAGGGTGAAGAACCCTCTACTCTGGAGACAAGAACCCAAAGATGCACCAAACAAACTACCTATTCAAGGACTACAATGAAGGAATATCCTAGGCATCAATCAAACCGGACCATTTCTATTTGGGTCCCAAAGTAGTCCATGAAGGTTGACCCCAATGCTGGACAAATCTAGGTGCCCAAGACTTGCTTACATGCTCAAATAGCTTCACATAGGCTCACAAGCTTGAATCTCCACTCATAGACACTCATGTCATGAACTTCATGGTGAATAACTACACTCACCACTTCCACACCTCAAATTACATGTAGGATTATCTAGAAATGGGTACCCAAAAAGTCCCAAATCCTAGATGATCTATTCCAGCAACATGTAAAGGTCATCACTGCCAAAAGATGTAATCACATGCTAAAAGTTTGGAAAAGTAAACCTTGTATTGAACCCCTTGACCAAATTTTGTAAATCAATCCGCTCCAAAGTAGATGCATTCTGAGTATAGTGCACATCCAAAGTATGCATCTAGGGAAGTCACTGACCTACTAACCGACACTCACTACACAAGAACACCTCACTCACTAACTCCCTAACCATGAAGGGTATCATGTTGGTATTGTAAAGGAGACAAAATATCATCTTGTTTTCATTGCAATACTAACATGATTTACTCATCTAGCAAATTCAGAGAGGAATAATACTACTCGCATCATTGTTGACACAATGGCACCAGTTTGCAAGCAGGGACAAGTCAAACCAGAGTTAGTATGGAAAACCTACACATTGAAGTGCCACATACCGAGCAACCTATAGAGTTGTGCACCTCTAACAAATACTAATTCCCAATCCACCTATAAGACTTACAGAGAAGGTTAGTAGTCAATCTCCTTGGTTCAGCGGGTTGGTACTTGACAACATGAAGAATAGAAAACTATTGAAGTTAAATGATATAGTAGCACTTACACCTAATGTTTCCATCCTGCCTCAATGCATGCAACACTTTGCATTTCCAAGACAAGATAGATTCACTTAGTCACACAAAAGGATCTAGTTTAGTCTTTTTCTAGTCGAGATAGGCTCATTAACCATTAAGCTTCCTGTGTGGATTATGGAGTAGCTGTACAGGGTTGATAAAATATGGTCTAGGAAGCCAGTGGTGAATGGTTGTTGTGCAATTACTCGTATAATCTACAAGTGTTTAGCATATAATGTGCCCATAGAGCACGCACTGAACTGGTCACAGTTACAGTTGTTTAAAGGACGCAAAGCATCAATACCCCAATCCAAGAGAATGAGGGGCACCATTCCATGTGTCCAAACACGAGAACTTCTTACGACCTTGGAGATCTCACCATGAGGGGAAGCCATAGTGCCTCCCTTTATGATTGAAATTCCTCGATCCGACTCTAGAGACACATCGCAAGCACTTGTCTCTACACCCCTTGTACCTTCGGACTTTGAATTTGATGCAGAAGGACCTGACACATCCACACAAAGAAGGGGTAAATCAACAGAAGACTTCCATGTCCACGGGGGAGAAGACCAACAAAAGGATCTTATCTCAACAATTAGAACGATCAGAGGGGGAAGAAGAAGAAGAAGAAGAAGAAGAAGAAGAAGAAGAAGAAGAAGAAGATGATGATGATGATGATGATGAAGAAGAAGAAGAAGAAGAAGAAGAAGGAGGAGGAGGAGGAGGAGGAGGAGGAGGAGGAGGAGGAGGAGGAGGAGAAGAAGAAGAAACTACCAAAGCCCCAACCTATACAACAAAACTCCACCGATTATACGAAATCATGGAAAGGATGCGAGCACAATAGTCACTTTCTAAACAGATCAGCAGACTACTCATGGCCCAGCTCTTGGAAAATGTTGGTGTCAACTCTAAATTTAGTGAAACTCTACTATTTCTTGCAAAGCGGGTTGCCATGAAACGATGGTCGTCCATGAAGACACAATAGAGCCACTACCTCCAACACCTCCACCATCACCCCCTCAAACCGAGGTTGTAAATATTATTCCTACCACTGACACCCGAGAGCAACCCTTCATCTTTCGTAGCCCCACTTCTAGTTCAACCCCATTTTCTTCTTTTGACAACCCCTCGTATCATACCACCACCGTTACATCAGAACCCCTCATTGATCCTGTCATGGGACATCCTGCCTCTACAACATCAGTCATAGGATACCCAGACATGAGGTCCACTTTTCTAGGGTTCCCTATCATAGAACCTCCCCCCATGGCATTCCCACCTCCAAGCTCATACTTTCCACCCTCCATCCCTCCAGTCCTTCAACCCGCCCATGCCTTTCTTTCTCGATTGTTTCAAGATACCACCCAAATCTCCTTGTCGGTCCCGTTCCCAACACTAACACCATAATTATTCACCACCACCTCACACACACCACCTACCATTCTGATATATATGGTAGACACCACACTCACCTCCAAGTCTGACAGCATGGACATAACCCACAACACCTCCCCCTCCCCCCATGTTTCCACCACCCCCATTCCCCCACCACCAACTTCACTTGCACACACCTCTCTATTAGACATAGCATCCACACTTCACATCCCCCATTCCCTCTCCCTTGCATCAACCAATGTACAAACTACATCTTCATCTGTAGATATTGCATTTAATACCATAATTTAGTGTATGATGCAACTTCGGATAGGCTACCAACAACTAGAGGTACACAATAAGACATTGCAAGATCACTCTACATAATTACAAATACGAATAACAACACTTGACAATGAAAGTCTACAAATGCAGTTGCATACGTTACAAGAAGCCCATTGCACATTAGAGGCGAATTTTCAAAACATAGACCAAGAAGCCATGCAACAAGTCGAAGGGCATCTATGCACATAGATGGAACATAACTCTAAAGTCTAGTGCAACATGGCACTACTAAGAAGGCATCTTGCAGTGGTTCACGAGGAGAATATACAATTGCAAATCCAAAATCAGGAAAATTTAGAAGCAACAATAGAGAGCACACCAAGGGCAACCATAAGTCCATCAAAATTTCAAGTTGTGCCCCCGGAGAACATCAAGATTATCCTAATCTGCTTGAGGCCCATGACAAGTTATCAAAAGAATCGGATCAATAGTAGCAACAAAGAAATTTAGATACTACAGCTATCTCCTAGAACACCATATCATCCTCTTCAAACATTACTGACTGTGCAACACTACAGGAACTACAAAAACAAGTCACAAAACTACAAACGGGGCTATTACAATACGAAAGACCAACCCACTAGAGGCCCCCATAGAAGAAGAAACAATCTCCATTCTAGTGGAACAAATGTTTGAAGATGATTACGATTCACAACGCATTCCTGATGGATGTATAACACGAGAAGGCCAAGATACATTCGAAGCTCCATGACCCCCATGGTCAAAACAAGTGGAAGACATTGGGCATACTCATGAAGATCGCAGAGTGGTGCAAAATCAAGCCATGTGAATCATCGAAGAAATGATGTTGCAATCCAAATATTTCCAACACTTGGCACCTAGGAGACTCATCACGACATCTGAACTTTAGTAGAAGCCATATTTTGTAATTTTGGATGATTATAATGCGGAAATTAAGAGAGTGATGGGGAAGATGCCAACATTCATGATGCAATTTCAGCCAGAAGTCTTACACCTGAAGCACAAAAAGGTAATATTTATCAAACGGCATGGCGGCAAAAACTCTTAGAAACTTACCCAAAAATGTTGCGCACGTGGAACCATGCACCCCTACATCTTCTCTACAACCCATGTTATGGACCAGTTCCAAGGCGTACATCATGGAAAGCATTTAACATCAAAAGTATAGAATAATGCACAATACAAGGAATGGCTTAACTATCCATACATCACATCATCATAGGGACCACCATCTATAGCTTACATGATGGCCACTATATGCCATTGGATCCATCGACTGAAGCCAATGCTAGATGTAGCGGCACAAATGATGCTCAAAATTCTTGATATGATGCGACCTGTTATCGTCACTTTTCACAATACATAGGCACCATAAGTAGCTCTATTGAGCTTTACAAGTGGTAATTATAATTTGGAGTATGACATGAGCATGACCCCAAGCATTAGAGTAGCTTATGCCTTGCATGCTGCATCAAATACCTCCCAGCCTGTTAGAAACAAACCTTTGAAGATATGTTTACTACAAGCTTTTGGAAGTATCACTATGAGGTGTTTGCATCAAAACTAACATAACTACTACACTTATTTGCATGTTGACCATCGGAGAGTTTGTTACAAAGGTCAAGGAGGTTGCTAATCAATTGGCATCCATTGGAGAGTTGATTGAAAAAAGAGGCCATCATGAGGCAAATTCTCAATGGGATTAGAGGTGACAAGCATGGCAATATTTCACCACATCTTATGATCTCATCATGGATGTGAAAACTCTAGACTTCAACATCTTTTTTGGACAACTCTTCAAAAACGAGGCCAATAATAACATAAATGAAGGTAACTCCTATCATGGTAATTCAACGAGTGCTCTATATACAGATAAGAAGGAAAAGAATATGAAAGGCAAGAAGAAGGAAGAAGATTAAGAAGAGACTTCCCAAGCCAACTTTGCAGGCAAGAGTAAGTGGAAAGGAAAGAAGAAAAGACCAAAGCACGACAAAACCAAAGGTCAAAATGTTCAACCTTGTTCCATATGTGATAAGACCAACCATACCACTTAGAATTGCTATTTTGATGAAAATACCCAGAAAGGATGTGGAAGAGGTGGATATTGTAAAAATAGAGGCAGAGGTGGATACAACTTCAACACCAACAACAACAGAAGTTAGAAGCATTTTATTGCTTCAAAAAGTATCTAGCACATATGGAGAATCATACAGGTAGATCACTCAAGAAGCTCATATCTGATATAGGGATAGAATACTTCTCTAAAGAATTTGATGAGTTCTTGCAGGATAAAGGTATCAAAGGGGAAGTGACTACCAGGTACTCTCCTCAACTGAATGGAATTGCAGAGAGGAGAAACAAGATATTGGTTGGATCAGCCAAAAAAATTCTTGAAGAGAAGAGATTCCCACATTATTATGGGTAGAAGCTATTTCAACTGTTGTATACCTTGTCAATAGACTACCGTCCAGATCACTTCAAGGTGACTCCTTATGATGCATGGCATGGAAGAAAACCTAGTCTTGGACATTGTTTAGCTTATGTTCATATACCATCATAAATAAGAGGTAAGCTAGATGAAAGGGCAACAAAGGCAATGTTTATTAGATATGATTCAACTTAGATGGGTTACAGACTCTATAATTGTTCAACCAAGCAATTCACTACAAGTAGGGATGTTGTGTTTGAAGAACATAAGTCTTGGTATGATGAAGACAAACAAAAGATAACTCTATCATATGATCTTGAATATGATTCTCATCAATTAGGAAGCAAGAATGGAGTTGCTAACTCATATGCACCCCATATCCTCCTCCAAAAGATGTATTTAGAGAGTTTCTTATTGTTTTTTTTATCTTTTTCGAGAGGAGTTTGATAGCTTTCTTGTAAGAATCTTGTGGATCTAAGGATCCATGTACTTTGGCTTATGATAGTTTGGCTCGTAGGGTCCTCCATTATGTTGAATTCACTGCAAATAAGCATGTTGTGGGGAAGAGAGACCAAGGAGGCCCAGGTGTCCAGCTTCTCCCACTCCCCGTTAGGGGCATACAAAGAAACCAACATGAAACGAAAGGGGGCACCAAAGGAGATGACAATCCACTGATGCATCTGATCTTCAATTGAATTCTCAAGCTTTTCTTTTAATTAACATAAGTTCGGGAGAGTAGGCCAAGGCCGAACTCTCTTCATTTAAAAAAAAAATAAAAAAAAAGAGGGATGTGAGCAGAAACACACCAAAGACATTTGATGAAGCTCTCAAGTATGCACAAATTTATAAGGATTACAAACATCCTCAATACACTCCTATGGAGACGGATCAAACATGTTAGAACTTAGCACCATCAAACAAAGAAGGAGCATTTGGAATCTCATCATGTAGCTCGTTCAATTGCAGCGATAGCAGATGTGTTTGCATATCCTTCTAAGTGTGCATACGTGCCTAAAATGCGCAATTCCCATTCATTCTAGCCTGTCTTTACGTTCCTTCGCATCCTCCCATGCTTCCACTGCTCTAGCCATCTTTCTCGTACATGAACTCTCGAACCTGTAGATAGTATTTTTCCAACAACAATCTCTGTGCATTGCACATCGCTATAGATGAGGATCACCATAAGTTTAGCGCTGACAAGACAGAGTCATGCCGCCATGACAATGATATGGGAGACCACAAAAGCGAGACACCCGATGTATACAGAGAGGAACACACATATTCGCTTCAAATGATGGAAGTTGTATCGAGTTTCTACTAGAAACATCCGATGGTTTCGACGTCTTGTAAAACGTTCCTAATTAGCATCCCCTCTACATGTACTTCTGTCGTCAACTGCCATCTGTCTCATGCAACAACAGAACAACAATCATTGGAACAATGCTAAGGATTTATTGCAAAGGAAGTAGATCCAAGAGCTGAGATAGAGCTTGTAGATGATCCTGTTGCGGAACACTATGAAGCTATTTGAGGCATCAAACGCACGAGATCTTGTGTAGCAGACTGTGATAAAGAGAAGTGGGGAGTCACAAATGGACACAATGCAATGAGTTTTCTCAGCAGACCTACAAATTTCCCTGTGCAGAGCTCCATGCTGTCTACCTCCATTGTTAACAGGCAACTTGGTTCGGAGATCAGAGAAGAAGTTTTGCCATAGTGAATCGTTAGTAAGGAGGGTTAGTGTGCGCTTCTTCATCTCTTGAGGAAGACAATGTAAGCATATGCTCCACATGCAAATGAGAACTCTGTCACGCATCTTGGGACATGGACACTCCAGCACTGCAGAGGCAATTAAGAAAACATCGTAACATGAAGTAGTAACATCGTAATCAAGTATTTTCTTTGGAACTAAACTTTCAACATCCTCTTCAAGTAAAGGAGGATCATCTAAAATAGGAGTGAGTGATAATGTTCCTTTAAATTGTTTCAATAAACTAATATGAAAAGAATTATGTATACTCCAATGAGAAGGTATGTTTAATTGAAAAGCATTCTCATTAATTTTTTGAATCATACGGAAAGGTCCATAATAACAGGGTGCAAATTTAACCTTAGGAAATTATGAAATATTTTCCAAATGTCATTTAATTATTTGTAACCATACCAATTCATTCTCATTAAATTGTTTAGCTACTTATTTCTTACTAACATTATGCATGTAACATTCTAGACTCTTTTTAATGTGCTCATGAACCTCATGGTGTAGAAATATGATCTTGTGCAAAAGAATCAGCCATAGGTATGTCAATTTTGAGTGATAGACATGGGAATGGGAAGCTTTTTACCATATACAATTTCATACGGTGCATGTTGAGTAGTAGTATGTTTGTGTTATTATATGCAAAATGTTTGTGTTATTATATGCAAATTATAGTCAAGGAGGTTTCCCATCCCAATTACTTGGATTATCTAAAGAATAACAACATAATAAATCTAAAATAGCACTATTCGTAGCTTCACTTTGCCCATTACTATTAAGATAAAATTTAGAGATAAAGTCTATTTTAGAGCCTAAATTTTGAAATAATGCCACCCAAAAGTGATACAAATTAGAAAAGCATCTCAATTTGATAAACTAACTTTTTAAGGAAAACCGTGATGCAAAAAATACATCAAATAAACAACTTAGTAGCTTGAGGTGTAGAAAGAGTCTTTTTACAAGGAATGAAATATGCTTGTTTACTAAACCTATCAACAATTGTCCAAATCATATCATTATAAGATGAAGTTGTAGGAAGACCAGTAATAAAAATGATAGAATTTTTTTGCCATAGTCCATTAGGTCTGGGAAGTGGCATTAATAATCCAAATGCTTTACCATGATGTCGCTTCACACGTTAACACACAATGCAATGGGAAACATACTATGCAATATCCTTTTCCATATTTGGCCAAAAGAAAATTTCTTTAAATGTAGAAATAGTATGCCCCTATGATCCATATACGGTGGTTCATGCATCTCTTTTATAGCAAATTCTTTAAAACCTTGTGTGATTCATAACTTGTGTTTGAAATACAAGAATCCATTATGAAAAGTGTAGTGACACCCACTAGATGTTGTAGAATTATTGAGGACATTCCATGTTTATGAAAAATACAAATAAGAGGCATAAGTAGGAATCATGTCATAAAATGAATGAATATGAACAACAGAAATATTATTGATTGAAACAATATTTGCTTGCGGGAATGGGAAGCGACTAAGGGCATCAGCGACAACATTAGCTTTGGCAAGTTGATATTGAATCATAGGTTGAGAATTTTGTATGAATGAAGCCCATTTAATGTGTCTATCAAAAATCAATGATTTATTTAATAAATGTTAGTCTGTTCTTATTCTAGAACTTCAAAACCCATAAGGTAATGTTTCCAAATTTTTAAAGCATGCACAATAGCTAAAAGTTCCTTATCATATGTACTATAGTTCTTTTAAAAGGTTTAAGTTTCCTACTTTCAAATGCAATGGGATGATTATTTTGCATTAATACATTACCTATACCTGAACCACTAGCATTTGTAACTACATGGAAAGGTTTTGTAAAATTTGGTAACTGTAAAAGAGGTGCATGAGAAAGTGCATGTTTGAGTTTTTCAAAAGACTTTTGTTGTCTTAGTCCATGCAAATTTTAACTTTTTCTTCAATAATAATATGAGTGGATGTGCTAAATAAGAAAAACCTTTCACAAACTTTCGATAAAAGCTAGCTAACCCAAGAAAAGACATTGAGGTACATACCATTCTTCAATTACTTTAATTTTCTTTGGATCTAATGAGCGCCCTAACTGGAAACAATATCTCCCAAATACTCTAATTCTTTTTGGAAAAAATAACTCTTTTTTATATTGGCATAAAGTTTGTTTTTGCATTTGCTAAATGATTTTCATGGTCATCATCATTCTCACCATAGACAAGTATATCATCAAAGAAAACGAGAACAAAAGTTTGGTAATCAAGAAAAATTTTATTCATCATGCATGCAAATGCAGCAGGTGCATTGGTGAGTCAAAAAGGCATTACCATGAATTCAAAGTGACCAGTTTGAGTTCTAAAGGCAGTCTTATAAATGTCATTTTGTATCGTGTGTATCTCATGAATCGTGATTTAATATCAATTTTGTTAAAAACACGTGCTCCACAAAGTTTATCTAGCAAATCATCTATCCTAGGAATAGGATATCTGTTTTTAATTGTAATCTTATTGAGTGATCTATGGTCAATGCACATCCTATAAGTCTTGTTCTTCTTCTCCACTAAGAGAATAGGTGCTCAAAAGGAAGAAGAACTAGGTCTTTTAAGGCCTTTGTGGAGTAGATCCTCAACTTGATTAGTTATTTCGTTTTGATGTAAAGGTCCATGCCTATAAGGTGCTTTATGGGGAGGAGAACTATCAAGAATTAAGTCTATACTATGGTCAAGAGATCCTCTAGAAAGTGTAGCTTGGAAGGAAAATCAATCATAAAACAATTCTTATAAGAACCCATAAATTATTTATGTGCATTAGGAAATGTATGTGTGTAATCATCTATGTTATTGACAAAAACAATACATGACTCATAGCCTTTCCTAAATGCATGTTTTACTTGAGTATGACTAATTAATGAAAATGGTTGGAAGTCGTGCATTGCAAACAAAGAAATATCTTGATTGTTAGACTTAAAATTCATGGTGTGTGTATGACAATCAATGCATGGTTATAATGATGGCAAAAAGGCATGCCAAGTATAACACCATAGGAATGCAAAGGACCAATTAAGAATATGCGTTCATCTATGTATGAAACTATACAAATCGGAACGTTATGCACTTCACTTGTAACATTATATCTATTTCCTTGACATGCATCCTTCACTTTATACATAGAAGGAAGTGGATGTAATTGAAGATCTTGCACTAGTGTATAAGAAATAAAATCATGCGAACTACCATCATCATGTAAAATATTAATAAATTTACCATTAATAATACCTTGCATACAAAGTAAAGAATGAATAGAAATTTTATTACCCAAGGTACTTAGATCCTGTTCCAATGCTTCCTTGGTCCAATTAGGTTGAGTGTCTTTGTGAACCACCTCCATGTTGTGTACTTGAGCTCCAAAAAGTTTCACCTCATTAGTTTGCAACCTACATTTAGCTTTAGTATGACCAAACTTACCACAATGCCAACAAATAATATGGGTTGTTTTTGTTGAGCATCCATCATCGTAGTTTGAGGGGTTGGAGGTTTGGTAGGGTGTAAGAGGGTGTTCTTGGATACTGGTGATAAATTGGATTGAGGAGGGCACAAAAAATTAGGAGGGCATTGAAAAGTAGTGAAATTATGCTTATAAGGAAAATTAGCCTTGATTGGTGGTTGTCATTCACGTGTTTGTTGTAAGCAAATGGACTTGGTAATGGACTAAAACTCTTTCTGAGCATCATGTGCAAAAGAAATAACTTCATAGAGAGTCGCAGGACGTAGGGTGTTGAGCTTGGCTTGGATTCCCACTCCAAACTATCTTCATACTTTCTTTGCAAGGTATCGTGAGGAATTATTTCAAGAGAATGAATAAGTAGTAATCATTGCCAAAAGTGTTCAGTGTAGGTAGACACAATATCTCCATCTTTCCATCCAAAAGTTGTCCATGATCAATGAGCATGTAAGTGGAACTAGGGAGGAAGGAAGGACTCCTTGACCTTCTTTTGAAATGTGTCCCATGTGGTGGGGCATTCGGTGCTATGGTGTAGAACATTCCACCATAATTGAGCCTTAGACACCAAATAATTAGCAACAAATTTCATTTTTTCACTTTTAGAATATGATTCATCCAAATAAAAATCATCAAATTGAGAAAGCCATGAAAGAACAAATTGCCCATCCTTTTGTCCATTGAATCATAAAAATTGGAAATTTTTGGCATCAATCTTGAACTACGTGCCTTGTTCTTGAGCAATGATAATGGCCTTTACCACCCTAACTAGGTTGTTGTCATCACTTAGTTGCTAGAGTGCAGCGTCGTGTTCATTCTGAGCATTTTGGAGTTATTGTCACAAAAGTTTCAACTGTTGCTCAAGCGATACCCCAAGTAGGGGTGATGTACCAAAATCCTAGGTGTTATGGGTAGGGTCCATGGCCTTATATAAAATCAGAACCTAGGACTAAGCATATGAAAAGAATTTTAACAATAGTGATAATAAATAAATAAATAAATGAGAGTGCTTTGAAAAATAAGTAAATAATTGAATAAATAGTAAAAGAAAAAGAGTATTTAAATAAATAAATAAATAAATAAGATGAAGAGAGTGTTAAAAGTTATGTTAGATATCCATTAAAAGGAACGGGGGTATCAAAAAGTGAAAATAGGCTAGTGTATAAAGCTTATCTCTTGGAAGTATGAGGTTATGGGTTCAAATCCCCTACATGCTAAATAAGGAGCCAAGTAGGCTAACTAGAGAAATAAATAAGATAACTAGGAAAATAAGGGAGGTCTTATTGCCACTCATAAGTTAGAATTGGTTCGTGTGTAGCCAACAGAACCAAAGGGAGCCAAAGTGAACCAAGAGAACCATGAGTACCAGAGAAGCCAAAGATGCCAAAGTTATGCCATAGTCCTATGCCTTATTCGACACCTTGGAGTAAGCCAAAGGAGTAACCAAATGATAACCAAATTGATAAACAAACTTGATAAACGAATTTGAGAACCGACTTTGATGACCTAGTGCACAGGGAGCATAGGGGGTACAGTGGGTACAATGAGCATAGTGAGCACAATGAGCATAAGGGGTGCAATGGGTACAATGAGTATAGTGAGCACAATAGGTACAGTGAGCACAATGCACAATACCAAATTCAAAAAAAATTGAAAAAACAAGTCGATAAACAAAAAATAAACAAACTAAATAAATAAAAACCTGGATCATACTGTTGAGATGGTTGCGAATTCACAAGCGGACACCAAGAATCATGATTGGATACTGATATGTACACCTCCATAGACATGCCTTGGCTTTGATACCTCTGTTGACCGGATCTCATTGATGCATGTACGTAGAGATAAGATAGAAACAAAATCTCGCAAAAGCATAAATAGAATCGAGAGACAAGAGAATGGACACACGATTGGGTACGATCTCCTCCCACATACTCTGATGGATGAGTCTATCAGAGCATGTGTATTTATAGGTATTTCTCATTACATCCTGAATAGAAGATACATGAGTGTGGCACTTCAAAAAGAATGCTTTTATGAAAATCTTCTTTATTTATAAAATCGTGATCTACTATTTTTACAAAAAACATCACTTTCTAAAGCGATCTATTATTCTTACAAAAAATAAATAAGATACTATCTTTTAAATATTCTTCTAAATATTTGAATAAATCCATGTGTGTTCACACCCTCATGAATCTTAGCTTGCTAAATCAAAACATAAATTATATTAAAAACCTTAAGACATTAAAATCCATATAACATTCCATTATTCCATAAAGTATAACAAAGTACTTATTGGTGATCATGACTCCTTGAGCTCCCAAGAATCGCATTGGCAAGACTGAGTATGTATGTGGACACCCCTCGTTATATAGGTTTTCAAGGGTAGTTCATCAATGGCGGTGACAAATTGATGATATCATTGATGATTTCATCAATTTGAAACATGATCTTTGGATATCAAAATTAAGAAAGAAGACAGTGGTTCTTAAAATTTCGGCACGTTTTGGAACAATGAAAGCATTACTTTCTTAACATTCTAAACCAATCATGAGATATAGAAGGTCACATAGAATTTGAGACTCAAGATGGTTTCCTTTGTCCATGATATCACCTCCCTCTCAAACGACAAGTTCCACGAAGACTAGGCATGTTCTCTAGTCTCTACTTCATTGGTTTTTTTTAATGAAATTATCAAACCTTGATTGGTGCTCTCCGAACGTTCTCTATAGGTTTCCAAGTGTGATCACTAATGTCATACCCTTTCCAATGGACAAGGTACTTCAATCTTCCTTGGGATATTCTCGAATCTAGGACATGCTCGACTTTGAATTCTTCATGATCATCAATCTCCATGGGTGGCAAAGGACTAGGTCTCTCCCCCCTCAATGTTGAAATATGATATGGTTCCAACATGGACACATAGAAAACTAGATGTATTCTCATGGTACTTGATCTAGATGATGATGCAAAGTACCAAATGCATTCACTATTGCAAGAAGTTCTTTATCATGGATTTCATAATTAGTATATGGAGGGGAGAATTTCCTTGAGTGATATGTAACTGGATGTAGATGTCCATCAACTACATGTTGGGATAGAATGGCCCCTAAGGCAAAGTCTTATGCATTTGTCTCTAAAAATAAAGGCTTCGTAGGATCATGATGAACTAGAATTGGAGCAGTGGTGAATGCTAATTTCAAGGTCTAGAAGGCTTTTTCTCCTTCTTCAATCCAAGATTATTTTGCATTTCTTGTAAGCTTTGTGAGAAGTGTCACTATCTTGGAGCAATCTCTCATGAATATTTGATAAAAATTGGCAAACCCTAAAAAAATTATACATCTTGAATACATGAAGTGTTGGAGCAATACAATCAACAATTGATGATTACATGAAGTTTAGAAGTGAAGGCTTGAAGAAAAGATTGAAGCCTAAAGCATGGAGTTAAGTGGAGGTTTAGAAAGAGATGTTCAATATACACATGTATATTAATTATGTAAATACTTTAAAAATACTTTGAAGTAATGACGAATACACACTCATATGTATATATATACTTGTATATAGTCGTGATACATAAGAGAGATGAAATATAGATGAGATATAGAAGAGTAGATCACAAGTTGAGTGTGATATATCCATCAGATGTAAGATCAATAGAATAGAAGAAGTTTTTTGAGAATTTTACGTCGATCTTTCTTCAATTTCTCCTTCTGTGTTTAGCCAATCGGGAAATCCTTTTGTACATGTCTAAGTCCATAGTTAATGCATCTATGCTCAAGTTTTGAGAGTCCAACTATAATCGGACTAAGAGAATTGTGAGTAGGAAAATTTGTATGTGTAAATGTATTAAGTGACTTCTGAAACAAGCACAATCTCGATGATCAAAGATTTGATCAGATCTCAGTGTAGACACAAATGAGGACTCAAAATCTAAGTTGGAAGGTGAGCTATCTATGTCTAAAAGCATTTGATTAAACGGTTGCAGATTGAGAGAACCAAGTGATTAAAGTTGCATATGTAAAAGTCGCCTATAGAGAAAGCTTGTTTTAGACATAGCTTTACTCATTGAAGTAAATCTGAAGTTTTATAAGTTCTTTTGAAGAACTTTCACTTGCACTAGCTGCGCAAAGACTAGATAAGTGTTGTATCAAAGATTCATAGAAAATTTTGATCATTTCATCAATCAATGAATGAGTTTTGTGAAGCAGACTTTTCTGAGTGAAGCTATAACTCACAGAAGTGATAGAGATCCATAATTTGGTAAAGAATTCCAAAATTGATGAAGTTTTTTTAGTTATTCTTGATATAGATATGTTCTAAATTCAAGTATAGCTTTCCTTTTGGAGATTAATCATCTCCATCATGAAGGTGGTTGCCAATCAAGGATTGCCTCGATCTTCTTAGGGTCCATAAAGATTCCTTTCCCTCAGACAATGTACCCTCAAAAATCCAATTTATCTAGTGATAAAAGCACTTTTCCAAGATTGACACTGGAAACACTGAATATGTATGTGGCCAACCCCTCCTTATAAAGGTTTTCAAGGGTGGTTACTGCAAGAGAACGAATATTACGACCACCACATGCCAGAGAGATGACTCTCCTCCCAACCATATGCCTCTATATATAGCTCTCTCGAGGGGATTGCCTTCTTGGGCAGGTGGATAGTAACCATCCATGTGTCAGCCATGTAACTGCATGTGCACCAAGTATCCCAGTTTACTTGAGTTAACTCAAGCGGATGCTTCTAGAAGGCTCTAGAGCTCTTTGGGCAAAATACTCTCCCCATGTACCCCATCGGGATTGAACCCAAGACCTCCTCCTTCACACCCTTGAGACTTAACCACTAAGCTAAGTGGATCACTTGTTTACGAGAGTACATGACCTCCTAGTAAGTCTAGACTCAAGATCTTTGGTCATACACATAGGTGACCAAACGACGTCCAATTTCAGATCCTTCTGAAGCGGCCGGACCCTTAGATCATAAACTTACTTTATTACATTCTTCCTCCCTTGGAAAAATATTTTCGTCCTTGAAAATAGAGCTACATAACTACTATAGGAAACCTCCGAGCCTCATGTTCTTAAGCTGGAAGAACATGTTCATGTTCTAAAATTGGAAGGACATGTCTCATCTCTATGGTGGGTCCAACCATATGGATTTGCACTTTGACAAACTGGTCAAAGTACAAAGTAGTGAACGAATAATAAGGGTCGATCTAAAAATATCCCTAGCCACTTCACTATTTCTTGATGCACGATCTACGCACAAACATGGGTGGATTCAAATTACTAGTCCATTTTTGGGCATGTCTAGTGCATGGACTTAGTAATGAAGGTGGGATTCTTATCCCTATCAAGACTTTAAGAACTCCTGATTCACTTGATTTTGATTTGGAAAATTCAAAGTTTGATTGGCCGAGACATCTATCTTAGATGTTTGTACAATGGTTTACTCCTAGACAACAGTTACTTGATTTTTTCACCCAACCAAAGGACTACTTTTTCCTAATGGGCTTGAAAATCCTATGCAAACTGTAGGAGTATGCCATTTACTTCGGATCAACCATACTATAACTTGAACACTTCAAATTCAAAATACAAATTGCCCAACTTAGGACACTTTTCTCAAAGACTTTATCTTTAAGTTCTTGGGAATTGTCAACCTGATGAGGAATTCCTAACTTCATTGTTCTAGAGTGCACTGTACTCTAGAAAGTCATGAGAGTTATCCTAATAAGTGGAAACAAACCCAAATGAATAAGTCAATCTTGGACTTGTCATCTTTTGATGATTGAAAAGGTTCTTGTATAGAACATCTATCTGGGATGTTTAATTTAGTTACCTTGTTCTAACTGGCTAACCCTCAACTTTTGTGAAAAGAATCAGGTACCATATTTGAGCCAAATCCAAAAGATTTGGAAAGCGGAAAGAAAGAACTAAAACTTGTTACCGTTAGTGTCCATGTGAAAGGCCAAATGGCCACCGGACACTTCTTTGTATATGTTCTTTAATAAAACATATAGTGGCCTGGTCGGTCACAGACTGTAAGTTCGACCACATTTGTAAGACCTAAGAAGTCTGTCTTCGTGCTCCCTGTGTACTATGTTTTCTGCGTATTCTACAGCCTTTGTGTGGAGTACTGTGTGCGGCCTCAGGAGCTCAGTTTTCTACTCCGAGCATATCGTCGTGGAGCTCTCAAGGTACGCTTTCTCCAAGTCTTACGACTAAGGCGGCGACCAAGGCATAGACCTTGGCATACCTTGTCATCCGAGTCACCGAAGTCACCGTTGGCGCTATTGGCTGCGCGCGAGGGAGGACCTCAACGATCAAGGAATATAGAGGTTCCCGGTACTTCCCGGGAGGTCACCCATGCTTGTATTGTTCCCCCCAGAGCTCGCTTAACCATGGCAATATCTTGCCACTAAGCTACACTCTTGTGGTGTTTGAAGAAGGGGAAAGACTAAGGTTGACGTTACCTTGAACAAGTTTTGGTCCCTCAAAGCTTCATTTTTGCTTTCAAAGCCTATTTCTGAAGCAATTTTGGGGTGTTTTTGGAGCCATTTTGGAGTACTTTCGCACATAGTTCTCTTCACACAGGTCCAAGAACATAAAGAAGAGTGTTCCTTGTACATATCAGACAATAAATATCAACCTTTGGGGCTGTATTTTCAGCCACACTCGTAAAACTATAGGTTTCTCGAGGGGTTTTTAGTTTTGGTGGGAGCAGTCGCTGCAAATTTATGCAGGTTTTTAAAGCCTAAAACATCAGAGTTGACAGACACTTGCAGGTGTTATTGGCTAGTTTTTGGGCTCTGTATTTAGCCTTTTAGTGTCATTTTACTGCATATATTGAGCACATACACACCATGTACGCTTCTGTGGATAATACTTATGTACGTCCATGTGGTCATTGATATAGCGGTTACATTCTTTGCATAAAGCCTTTTACGTTTGATAAAGAGGGTCGTGGTGAGGTTTTCTTAACTGGGAGACACCCAGATGTCGGGGTCTCTTCGGTGATGCAGGTGGAAGACTTACCCAGCCTCGCCATAGGAGATATATGATAGTTGTTCATAGGTGCTCGATAAGCCTAGTTGGCTTCTATTGGGTAACTGATTATATGCAGTGGAGTCAGTGATTCACTATGCAGGTAAACATGTCGGTACTTGCAGTTTTATGATACTTTGACACTGGTCATATGCTAATTTTGCAGAGGATACTCTGGCAAAATTTTCCCATATTTCGGGTTTAGTCAACTACATAGTGGTCGATTTACTCCTTGATACACTTATTTGTTGGTGTTTGGACTCTTCTAGCTCCATTTTCATTCTATTCAGTTCTCTACGATCATGGCATCAGAGGTCTCAGGCACATCCAGTGGATCAGGGTCTAGTGCTAGTGTTCCGAGGACGAGCTATAACTTGCAGGGCAAAGATCATTTTGAGATCCAAAAATTTGATGGCACAAACTTTGCTTTATGGAAGAATCATATTAAAGATGTGCTGATTCAAAGGAGGCAATGGAAGCCAGTAAATGGGATTTCAAAGAAGCTTGCTAACATGGATGAAGATGATTGGGATGAGTTAGATGAAATGGCCAGGTCTACCATTCGCTTGCACCTGGCAGATAATGTTTACTTTACAATATTAGACTGTGAAAGTCTAGAGGAGCTTTGGAAGAAGTTATGCAATACATATGAAAAAGAGAAGGCATCAAATAAAGTGTATCTGATGAGAAAATTATATGACCTTCGTATGAAGGACACAGATAGTGTTACTGCTCATCTAAATGAGTTTGATGCTATATTCTCCCAGTTACATGCTGAGAAAATGGATATGGATAATGAAATGAAAGCAGTATTGCTGTTATGCACCCTGCCATCATCATGGGATACGTTTTGCACAGCTATTAGCAACAGTGCACCTGGTGGTAAACTCGTCTATGATGACATATGTGGAGCACTCTTGAGTGAGGAGATTCGTAGAAAATCTATGGTTGGCAGTCAGAGTGGAGATGCATATAATGTTCGTGATTCTTACCAAGGAAAGAATCAACAACATGGCAGGAGCAAGAACAAGGAAAATAATGGTCAACGGAATAAGAGTAGAAGTAAATCAAGGAAGAGGGATATCGAATGACATTATTGTCATAAGAAAGGACACATGAAGAAAGACTGTTATGCATTAAAGAATGCTAAAGGTAAAGGACAGAATGTTGATGGGCATGTTAAACAGTTACCTGCACCATCTACTTCGACTGTGAAGATTGAAGAAATTAATGCTATTTCTGATGATGCTGATGTGTTGACACTTGATAGTACTGTGCCATCTGAGGCACTTATGGCTGATTCTCTTTCCTACACTTGGCTGCTAGATTCTGGTGCTTCTTTCCATGTGACACCACATAGAGAATGGTTCTATAATTATGCAGCAAAGTCTCTTGGTACCGTGAGACTTGGTGACTCTTACCAGTGTGATGTTGTGGGGATTGGAGATGTGGTTGTGCAGTTCATTGATGGTTCAAACTTTACTATGCATAATGTATGCCATGTACCTCAGTTATCACGCAGCTGAGAGGATGAATAGAACTATTCAAGATAGAGTAGTGTCTATGTTGCATCATGCAAACCTCTCACAAGGTTTTTGGGCAGAAGCAGTATTGACTGCAGATCATGTGATTAACCTTTCACCTAGTATTGCCAAAGGTCTGAAAGTGGCACAAGACTTATGGACAGGGAAACCACCATATTATGATCATCTTCGAGTTTTTGGGTGTGAAGCATATGTTCATATACCCAAGAATCTTAGACAAAAGTTGGACCATAAGTCAAAGAAATGCATTTTTCTTGGATATGGTTTTCTTGGATATGGTCGAGAAGGACAATTTGGATATCGCTTATGGGATCCTGAAACACAGTCAGTGATCAGAAGTATTGATGTCATTTTTAATGAGTCTAAGATGCATAAACAGCCCATTAACGAGGTTGAAGTGAGAAGAGTGGTGTTTGAGGATACTAGTCCTCCGGTTAGCATGCATAAAAATGCTGCACATAGGGATGTGTAAGAGAATGTCCATTCAGATCAGTCTGCACATGTTCCTGTTCAGCAACCATTGAGACGTTCTGCACGTGTCTCATATCCACCTGATAGATATGTTCCAGGTTTAGATTTTGTTATGCTAATAGATGAAGGTGAGCCTTCTTGCTACAAAGAGGCTATGCAGATAGAGGATCATGTCAAGTGGGAGCGTGCCATGAAGAGTGAGTTGGATTCTATTCACAAGAATGGTACTTGGGACTTAGTACCTTTGCCAAAGGGCAGGAAAGCTTTACCATGTAAATGGGTATATAAGCTGAAATTCACATCAGATAGTGCTTCTCCAAAATATAAAGCACGACTTGTTGCAAAGGGTTTTAAGCAACAACATGGTGTTGATTTTGAGGAGATCTTCTCTCCAGTGGTCAAGATGACTACTTTGCGCATATTGCTTGGATTCGTTGCAATGGAGGACTTAGAGCTAGTCCAAATGGATGTGAAAACAACTTTCTTGCATGGAGATCTTACAGATGAGATCTATATGGAACAACCAGAGGGTTATGTAGTTCCTGGCAAGGAAAGTCTAGTTTGTAAGCTCAAGAAGAGCTTGTATGGACTTAAATAGTCTCCTAGACAATGGTACCAAATGTTTGATGCTTTTATGAAGTCCCAAGGCTATTCTCGGAGCAATGAGGATCATTGTCTCTACACAAAGAGATGTTCTGATGGCAACATGATATGCTTGATACTTTATGTCGATGACATGTTGATTGCTGGGAAGTTCTCTTATGATTTGTCAATTCTCAAAAAAAAGTTGAGTCAGACATTTGATATGAAGGATTTGGGGGATGCCAAACATATTCTTGGCATGCGCATTACTCGTGATAGGAGTAAAAGATGCATATACTTGTCTCAAAGTGAGTACATATCCAAAGTATTTCACCGATTCAATATGCAGGGTGGAAAGGCATTGAGTACACCTTTACCCACATATGTGAAATTGAGCAAGGATGACTGCCCCAAATCAGATGAGGAAAAGGAATTCATGACCAAAATTCCCTATCAGTCTGCTGTTGGTAGTCTCATGTATGCTATGGTAGCTACGAGACCAGAAATTGCATTTGCAGTGGGAGTTGTGAGCAGATATATGTCTAATCCTGGCAAGAAACATTGGGAAGTAGTCAAAATGATTTTGAGATATCTAAGTGGCACTAAGGACAAGTGTCTATGCTTAGGTAGAGGAAAAGCATCCATTATTGGTTACACAGATTCTGACTATGCTGGTTGTGTAGACAATCGTAAGTCTACATCAGGGTACATTTTTCATTTTGCTGGAGGTGCTATCTCTTGGAGATCTTGTCTTCAAGAATGTACAACTGTTTCCACCACAGAAGCAGAGTATGTTGCAGCAAGTGAGGCATGTAAGGAAGTGTTAGTCGGCCGTCGGATTGGGACAGATGTAACGGAAATCGTAGTAGAACACGCGCGAAAGGTGGTTACACACCTATTTGTACTTTCTATATAAAGTAATGAGAAGAAGCGCTCAGAGAGAGAGAGAGAGAGGGCGATGTAATTTTGGCCTATTGTCGTGTTATCACCAGACTGTTCGTCTGGTTGTCTGTCTGAGTGTTGAGGTAGGGTTCGTTTTGCATAACCCCTGTGTTCTACATTCTTGTTCGTATCTGGTTTTGTCTATCGTTCTTGTTGCCTGTCGATGATCTTGGTTCTGTTGATAAATTTCATAACGTTCGGGAGATAACTATACTATCAGTTTGAATGTTACTGCGTAACGATTGGAGTTCTCAGAGTATCTTGGCGATTCTCTACGTAGACTAATGGTACTGTGTGTGTCTGTATTTGTTACCTAGTGAACGCCGTTGAGATTGTGAGTTCCATTACTGTTGTCTGAGTAAGTTGTTTATGCATCGCTGTGGGATTGGGCTCACGCACTGTGTATTACGACTTCTTGAACATTTTTGGTCAAGAATTGACGAAATTCGAGCAACTGTGTAGTGTTCTGATATTCGGATCTACACTGTGTTGTTGTAAATACTGAAATCTGTCTGCCTGTGGCAAAGTTAAGTGCAGTAAAGATCTGCTAGTACTGTGTGTTGGACTCTCAAACTCTCTGCATTACGGTGTTATTTGATCGTTGAACCCGTTCTGTGAAGTTGATCGAATACTCTTGTTCTGGTAATTTCAGTCAGTTAATACGTAGATGCAATATGGCATCTTCGCGCATTTGGTACGTTGGTTGAGCTAAGACTGTGACGGTAAATTCTCAGTACAGCAATTCGATAGAGTTCTCAGCATTATTACCGTGCTGAGTGTGAACAGTACCTTTGGGAACTAAGTACAGGGCCTCTGTCTAACAGACCCCTACCACTCCCAAGAACCCACTTAGGTCAGTTAAACGCACTTCTGATAGTTAGAACCAAGCAGTTTAACATTTTAACACTTTACTTAATGCACTAAAGATAACTCCAGGAGGAAGAAGTACAACTAGGTCTGACCCAGTTGTCAAGAAAGTCAAGAACGTCAGAAGTGATTTCGGTACTATTTCGGCACAGTCTGTCAAAGATATAGTAACTCCAGAATCTACCAAGACACAGTCTGAAGCTAACTTAACAATCTTGGATAAAGATTCAAATTTGTTTACGACTAGAAATACGTTAGCCAAAGAAATTGGTGAAGGCGAGAAAACACCTTATTCTGGCACAAATTCGGCACATTCCGGTGATATTTCGGTAACAGAATCATAATTTTTTGGCGACGGTTTACCATTTTTTGGTGAATCTTCAGCCCAGCCACCACTTTTTGGAGTAAGTTCCCCTACACTGGACATCAAGAAGGAAGGAAAGCTGTTTGAAACCGAGATTCGAAGCATATTGAGCAAAATCATCGCACCGAAAAGTGCACCATCCGGCGATACAGATTCCGATAGTTCAGATATTCAGCCCCGAGATACAGAAGGTAATCACGATACACTCACTATGAACGGGCAACAACAACAACAACAACAGCAACAACAATTATATCCACCCAGGCCGCCTCCGACAGGAGTGACGTACACTAAATTTGGTGGATTCCCAGGAGATGATCTGGATGCTCACGTACACACATTCGAGATAAGCTACACAGTTCTCAACCATCCACCAGATCCGACATATAAAGCTATTGTCTTCCAATCTACATTGGTCAACGAAGCAGCTAGATGGCTTACAGAATATGATATTAATCACTTCGGCACCTATGAAGTAGTACGAGATGCCTTTTTGCAGCAATTTAGGCTAAAGAAGAATCCAAACGAAATTTTTGACTATCTGCAAAACAACAGACAGAAGGTAAATCAAATAGTACAGGAATACGCTACTCTATTCAGGACTCACTTGAGGCAGTTACCACCAGCACATGCCAACCTACCGGATGACGTTATTACTCAGTGGTTCATCAATGGCTTGACTCCACAACTTAAACAGATTATGATCATACGCTGTGTAGGAGCTATGACGCTAGATGCAGTAATCGCAATGGATCTCCAGTTGGAAAACAAGGTTGGAGGATTTACAGAAGATCTGAAGTGGTTAAAAACAAACAGAAATGTCGCCGAAGATATGACCAGACAAGTATACTGCATCACATGCAAGAACTCAAGCCATACTAGTGCCACTTGTGCACTTAATCAGTTATTCTGTGCTATCTGCAACACTGCCAGACATACCACCGAAAACTGCGCATACAACACCAAAGTGCAGGGAACCGCGACTGTCAATGTAATTATACAGGAACCAGGACAGCCAGCCAATCACTATGTGCCTCCGCAAATGAGAAACAACCAGTAACAAAGATATCAAAATTACAGAGGACAGAGAAATAACAATTATAATGCAAACTGCTGGCAGACCGGACCGCCACCGGAAAATCCCAATCTATCACCACCACGCTGTCATTTCTATGGTGAATTTGGTCACATTAGAAGATTCTGTAAGGATGCAGTTGAATATGATCAAAGAAAGAAGGAATGACAAAATCCAATGGCTAATATGGTACAAATCACACCAGTAGAAACACACGCTGCAGTAATTCAGACCCGTTCCGGTAAACAATTGCAGCCTGCAGCAGAATTATTTGAACCAGGTATACGCGAACAACAAAGGATGTACAACAAGGCTAGTCAACGGACCACCGCAGAACCTCCAGTCTTCCCAGATCCTATTCCGGTAACCCAGACTCCGTTAACCGAAGAAGGAGCACAACAACAGGATTCCAATTCAGCAGCAGGCACATCATCAGCCGCAGGTACATCATCAACAGCAGGCACATCATCAGCAGCAGGTATATCATCAGCAGCAAACACATCATCTTCAGCAGACGCATCATCTTCAGAATCTGTGGAAACAATCCAATCACAAAAGGCCTGGGAAATTTTATCTAAAGCATCCATCACTCTTCCTTTGGGCCAATTACTTGCACTAGTACCAGGAGTTCGACAACAATTTCAACAACAGTTCAGTCCTGTGCCTTCCTGCATTCCGGCGACAGCAACAGTACAACCGGAACCCGATTCTACGGTCGATCATTCAGTTCCTTTAATTACGGTATGGTATAAGAATCATAAAATCACACAGGTACTAATTGATGGAGGATATGGAGTCAACATTGCTACTGCTGCACTGTGTAAAAGGTTAGGGTGGACTGAAATCAAACCAGTTCAGTTTTTTGTCAGAATGGCCGACCAATCCAGAGTCCATCCCCTTGGACTTGTACGAAATGTACCAATCACCTTACAAGGTACAACATTTAAAATGAATTTTGTCATATTAGATTTATCGGAATCCACTCTTGATTACAACCTCCTTTTCGGCCGACCTTGGCTGAAGCACGCTAAGGTGATACAGGATTGGTCTGCACAAGAGCTCACTTTCAAGGATAAAAATCGTAAATACATTGTAAAATTAGATGCCATACAACCTTGCGAGTTGCATGCTAGATCGTATTTGGCAGAGCCAGTTCATATGCTAGATGGCTTGTCAGATGATGATGAAGAAGAGTTTCTGAAAAATAACATTGACTTGATTTCCCTAGGAACTGTTGATCTACAATCTGTTGTAGATAATTGGAACCCTGCAGTTTGTACGGTAATGACTGTAACAGAAGAAGATAAGAAGGAAGATACTGTGGTTATAGATGATGCTCAACTGCAACAAATTTTTAAGCCAGCTGACGATACAGGGAAGCCTCGACAATTTTATGTCCCAAAAGCTCAGTTGATCACTTATAATTTAGGCGATGAAGATCATCCGCGTCCTATAAAGATAAAGCAAAACTTACCGAAAACATTTCAAGCAGGCTGAATCCAGCTACTCCGAGAATTCTCTGACATCTTTGCATGGGATTACAAAGATATGAAAGGATTGGACCCGCGTATCTATCAGCACTGAGTCATGCTGAAGCCGGAAGCAAAACCGAACAAACAACCCAGCTACTGGATGAATCCAAATTATGCATCACAGGCAAAGGTAGAACTTTATAGGCTAATTAAAGTCGGATTTATTGTACCAATAAAACATGCTGAGTGGATCTCACCAATTGTTATCGTCCCGAAAAAGAATAAGCAATTACGAATATGTGTAGATTACCGGAAACTAAACGCAGCTACAGTGCCTGATCCTTTTCCGATCCCTTTTCTTGACACAATGCTTGATAGAGTAGCATGACATGAAATGTATTCATTTTTAGATGGGTACAGTGGATATAATCAAGTCAGAATGGCTGAACATGATATACCAAAGACTGCCTTCATTACCAATTGGGGTGTATTTGCTTGTACTGTTATGTGGTTTGGATTAAGGAATGCCCCAAGTACATTTCAAAGATGTATGCAGGAAATATTTTCTCCTTATCTCACCTCTCTTATGCAAGTTTACCTTGACGATTTTTCAATTTTCGGTGAGATGATAGCACACCTATTCCATTTACGGTGCTGCTTTCAGAAATGCAGAGAATACAGACTCTGTTTAAACCCAAATAAATCTGTGTTTGTGGTTTCATGTGGCAAGCTACTTGGTCACATCGTATCTGCACAAGGTATACAAGTAGATCCAGATAAAATTTCGGCAGTATTAGAAGCCCCGGTGCCCACTACACCGAAGGAAAGTTATGCGCTTCATGGGCCAAGTAAGATGGCATGGACGACACCTACGGTGGCTTGCTCATTTAGCAATACCACTGAACAAGCTAATCACCAAGACTCCTCGACAATTTGAGTGGACTCAGGAGTGTCAGATAGCATTTGATCGTTTTATTAACACAAGTTCCCATCTTACAGCCACCGGACTGGGATCGCCCATTTCATGTATTTGTTGATGCTTCAGATATAGCAATAGGAAGTGTCTTGATGCAACAAATTGATAAGTGGTTCAGACCAGTGTACTATGCAAGTCAAAGATTAGCCCCTGCCGAGAAGAATTACTCTGTAACAGAAAGAGAATGTCTAGGTCTAGTGTATTCTGTCAAGAAATTCAGACATTACTTGTTGGGCCGTAAATTTACCTTTCATATAGATCATGCTGCGCTTGTCTATCTAGTTCGGCAACAGCATATAGGTGGTCGATTAGCACGATGGGTTCTGCTTTTACACGAATTTGACTATGAAGTCATTCATCGGCCAGGTAGTTCACATGCCTTAGCAGATTTTCTTTCTCGCTTAGATTCCGGTGAAGCTCCGGTGGGCATAGATGACACAACCCCAGCTATTTATGTCTCTGAACCAACGAATGATGAAATTTCAGACCCACCCACACCATCTACATATTATGATAAGATCCTGGCCTTTCTCATTGATGGCTGCCTTCCATCTCAAACTTCTACGGCAATACGCAGGAAAGTTGCAGTTTTCAGCCGTCGATTTCGGTTGATTGCTGGAGAATTATACTATGTGGATCATTTTGGAATTTTACTTCGACGTATTCCACCACATGAAGTTAACTCAGTTATTACTTTAGCTCACTCAACTCCTTCCGATGGTCATTTTGCTGCAGACTTAACACACCGAAAAATTTTGCAAAGTGGTCTCTGGTGGCCAACTATGCACAGAGATATATCACAGTTTGTCAAACAATGTGATACTTGTCAAAGATCTGGACAGCCCTTACAACGTCATCTTTTCCCTCTGTAACCCATCTTACCATTGGAACCTTTCCAGAAGTGGGGTCTAGATTTTATCGGTCCGATTAAACCTCCAGCCGTCTTCAGTAACAATCGTTACATACTGACCTGTACAGACTATGCAACCAGATGGGCAGAAGCCTGGGCTTTACGGTCTGCTACAGCTGTTGCGGTAGCAAAGTGTCTGCTAACCGATGTCTTTCCACGTTTTGGTTTACCACTGGAACTTGTTTCAGATCAAGGCACTCATTTTGTAAACAATTTAATGAAGGCACTTACACATTTGTTTTAGGTCATGCATAAGTTTAGTTCTCCTTATTATCCTCGTGCTAATGGTTTGGTCGAAAGTACAAACAAATCTCTGCTGAATATGCTTAGGAAATTAATCATGGAAGCACCGGAAAGATGGGATCAACTGCTACCTGCAGTGTTATGGGCATATCGAACTACATACAAGGTAACAACAGGATTAACACCTTTCAAACTAACTTACAGATTGGAAGCAATAGCACCAATGGAGATAGTTATACCAAGTTTACGAGTAGCAATCGCTCAGAAACTGCTACCGGAAGACTCACTGTCATTTCGGTTGGATACACTCAGAGAGTTAGAAGAACAACGATGGCACATCTTTTTAACTATGTAGGAAGTACAACTAAGACAGGCTCGGACGCATGATCGACACTTAAAAACTCTAGTTTTTACGATGGAGCAACTTGTCCTTTTTTATAACGCAAAGTCGAATCGGTCTACTGGTAAATTCAAATTACGCTGGTATGGCCCTTACCGGATTTCAGAACAAGTGGGCCCAGCAACTTTTTGGTTGACTACGTTGACCGGAAATCCTCTTCCGAAAGTAATCAACGGTTCGAAGCTGCGGCCATACCAACACGCATCTAACCCGCACTAAAACGTTTTTCGATGGGCCGCGTCGTTTGGCGCTCACTTCTCCTTCCCTTTCTTTTCCTTTCTTTTATTTTTGCGTACTTAATAATTTATGTCTGTCAATATCTGCGTCTTGATTCCTAATTATGTCAGAAGCCGCCCTGCTCTTGCCAGCTACTCACGCATGCACACCAAGTTAAAGAATTATCATTTCAACACCGCACGATGATTAATCATCCCTCATTACCCTCCACTGTGACGCATCTATTTAAACTTTTCTGTTTCGCCGAAAATCGCTATTGTGTTTGTGTGCTTGTATGTTTGTGAAATCCCTGCGTGCCTGTGTTTTGAGCCTGTTATCTGTGTTGCGCCATGGAAGCTTTGGCTAATTATGCCGCTTTTCGTGATGGACTCCCTGCTGACGTAGGAGAGTTCTTGCGCAACTGTGGGCTTGCTAATTTCGCTGAACTGCCATGGCATTCAGTGGAAGCCCACCCCTTCTTTGCACAGATCACGCCATCGCTCAATCACCAGCCAACGAGCGAAGATGGGCCATCACTTCCTTACCTGCCCGAACCGTAATCACCTTCCAAACTTTCGCTGAGTCATATCGACTCCCTTAGCAAGGCCGAGAGAATCTCTCGAATTTGCCATTAGCCACCATGAACCAGCTATTCCCTAGATATTCATCCAATGAGTACGCCATCCTTTGTAGACCAGAACCAGAAAGATCAGCCCTGTAGTTCTTAGTAGCAATCCTAAATTTACAGAAGCGCACTTACGACATCTCCCGTCCATTCTACTCAGCCATAGACTTAGCATCCCGAGAACCAGTAAACTTCGCTACATATTTCTTCCAACGTATCCACAAAGAGTGCGTAGCTATAATCAAACAAGTAAACAAGGGTAATACGCCTAGATCTAGATTGCCCCATATCTTGTCATTTCTCTTTCCGGCAATCCTTGCAGCCCAACCACCACCCCGGGGGGCCCATTCTCAGACATGAGGAGTCGATACAACTGCTAGAAGATGATGAAGAAGAAGATGAAGAGGAACTCAACCAGCTTTTCCACAGAAAAAGGATCAAAATTAGCTCGTCTGAGAGTGAAGCACAGAAGTCAGCCGAAGAAGATAAAGAAGAAGATAAAGAAGAAGAAAAGCAGGAAGAAGACACATTCCACGATACCGCAACCTCCATGCAGAATGAATCCTCTGCGCAATCTTCCCAAGAGCGACAACAAGAAACTCGTACTGAAGCTGAAACAACATCGCCCGCAGAAACATCAAAGTGGCAGTCTGAAGAAGAACAACAAACAGAGGAAGAACAAGCTGCTAAAGACGCATTGGACAGACTACTTAAGGCAGTGGAATCCACATTTGCGGAGCAGGAACAACAAAACATAAATCAGGTAACAACTCAAACCGTAACTCCCACTCCCCCACCGGAACCACCCATCATGCCCATCCAGCCCAGTCACCCTGTCGAAACCGCCGAATCCTCATCCTCCTCCCTCAACTACTCTCCACCAAACTCCCAACAGCTCCTTAATGCATCCACTTCCCAATATCACATCTAGGGAGAATTTTTTTTCTTTCAAGAGCTTTTGATTCCTTCCAAGGAATCAAGTAATACTAAGCAAATGATTTATCTTTGAATCTTTTACAAGAGAACAACTATTATGACCACCACATGCTAGAGATGTAACCCTCCTCCCAACCATATGCCACTATATATAGCTCTCTCTAGGGGACTGCCTTCTTGGGCAGGTGGATACTAACCATCCATGTGTCGGCCATGTAACTGCATGTGCACCAAGTGCCCCAGTTAACTTGAGTTAACTCAAGTGGATGCTTCTAGAAGGCTCTAGATCTCTTTGGGCAAAATATTCTCCCCATGTGGCCCATGGGGATTGAACCCAAGACCTCCTCTTTCACACCCTTGAGAGTTAACCACTAAGCTAAGTGGATCACTTGTTTACAAGAGCACATGACCTCCTAGTAAGTCTAGACTTGAGATCTTTGGTCATACACACGGGTGACCAAATGGTGTTCGATTTTAGATCTGTCTGAATTGGCTAGACCTTAGATCATAAATTTACTTTATTACAATTACAAATTGATGATGTCATCAATTCAAATTATGTTTTCTAGATATCATAATTAAATAAGAAGATAGTCAATCTTAGGATTTTTGCATGTTTTGGACACAGTGGAAGCATTAATTGCTTCAAATTCTAAAGCAATCATGAGATATAAAAGGTCATGTCGAATCTAAGGTTCAAGATGGTTTCCTTTGTCCATGAAAATATGGGCTATTTCTAGAATATACCCAAAGCATCAAGCTTATGGATTTTTATTTCTCTGTCATTGGTATACTAGATGAATCTACCTGTCATGCACAAATGAAACCATCATAAACCTCAATGTAACTTTACATATCTCATGATTGGTTTAGAGTTTGGAGAAACTAATCACTCCATTGCATCCAAAACGTGCCAAAACCCCAAGATTGACTATCTATTTGCTGAATTCTAACACCTTGAGGTCTTGTTTCCAATTGATGACAACATCAATGACATCAACTCATAATCGCCCTTGGAAAACCTATATAAGAAGGGGTTGGCCACATTCATTGTGAGTCTTGCCAATATGAGTCTTGGGAGCTAAAGGAGTCATGATTGCCAAGTAAGTACCCTTCAAGTTCTAGTTCCAGTTCTTGTCTTGTTCCTTGTTCCAGTCTTGTATCTTGGACATCTCACATTTTCCTCTTGTAATCTCATAATACGAGAACTTTTCTAGTCATTTCTTTGTATCGAGTTCATCTCCTTAAAGGGAATTCTTATAATCCAAATATCTTATTTTATACCTATGGTCTTGGGTTGTGGGATCTCCTATATCATCTCTAGTCGAGTTATTCATACCTATGAGTCCCGGGTTGTGGGACATCTTGTATTAGTTACATATTTTTGTATTATTTTCCCTACGTGGGTGTTCTTGTAATCGGAAGTATATTTTCAGAATCTTGTTAGTGTAGTTAGAAAGCACAATCTCGTGCTCCCCTGACATTTTGGAAAGACTATCCACATCAAGTCCTTGTCAAGAATGATGGAATCCATATCCATACTCAAAACTATAGAGACTAAATTGATTTCTTGTATCTAGTTCACCTCCCTGAAGGGAATTCTTATAATTGAGATATCTTGTTTCATACATATGATCTCGGGTTGTGGGATCTCCTATATCATCTCTAGTCCAATTATTCATACCTATCGGTCTTGGGTTGTGGGACATCTTGTATCAGTTACATATTCTTGTATTATATTCCCCATGTGGGTGTTCTTGTAATCAAAAGTATATTTTGAGAATCTTCTCTAGTGTAGTCAGAGAGTACAATCTAGTGCTCCCTTGACACTACCTTGATATACAATGACTTCCTTGGATAGTTTAATGATCAATCCTCAGTATAAAGGTTTGTAAAACTTCATATGTTTCTCAAATTTTTATGTAAAGGGATTAGAAACCATCATGGTCTACCATGACAAGTCTTTCCCTATGAGCTATACATCTCATCTTTGTAAAAGATGTTTAAATGTATCAGTGGATACTTGTGAAGGGACTAGGTGCTTCTCTTTAAAAAGATTACGACCTTTCCTAAAGCCCCACACATATAACCTGTGACACCATGAAGAAAATAAATAATCTATCATGCATTCAAGTCCATCTTCAAAGCAACAAAGACATGCTAAAAAGAGGATCAAAGCATCCACAACATGAAGCCCAAAAGAAAAAGGCTTCTACAGTACAAAGTAGAAGACATCCAAGGATCTCAACAATGGATATCAAACAATAATACAATGGATCAAAGAAGCTCATTATCAAATTAGGATCAAAAGATGCAAAAGGAGCCACAACAAGAATATGAAAATGGATCAACATCACTTATCTCATGAAGTAAACCTTTCTATATGTCTAGGGATCCCATATGTCCCAAGATCCTAGGGATGCCATATGTCCCACCACCATGGATCCCATATGTCCATGGAACTAAAAACCAAGGGATGCCATATGTCCCAAACTTGGATCCCATATGTCCAAGTTATTTCTAAGGATCCTATATGTCCTTAGATCCTAAAACCCAATGAGCTAAGTGATCCCATATGTCCCTAGTTCTCCACATTACAAACAAAGGGATCATCATAAGGAGGGGGTGTTGAGATGTCCATGCTCCACCCTTTTGTCCAATACAAGATTAATTCTCATGCAAGCTCATTTATCCCACATGCAAGGGAGTTCTCCCTAACTCCATCTAAGCAACGCTTCCCTTCACTCCTCATAAGACATTCATGGAATGGATCTTAGAAAAATATGCACATTAACTATTGATCAGCCTATTCTTAGGCATTGCATCTACTCGAGATATGAGATATACTAGTCCCTTTTGAAGAGAGACCTTCTAGCGGTTGGATGTTAAACATGGCAATATTATGAGCAATAACCATAGGCAGAAGTCATTCAATTTGGTTCAAAAGGGGTCTGGAAACACGCTTATTGTGGGACTTAGTTCTACTTCCTAGATTACTATACAATTTATTACCTTTGCTCAGGGTGGTCAAACTTAATTAGCTTCGTACACTTGTCTTTAATATTATTACTCTAAAGAAGGAGCATCAAATGGATTTCGGTCACTTTGACGATGTTACATAACATGGGACTGGTAGTTTGAAAGTTAGGTGTATATGAGAGATGCTTTAGAGATGATTTTTCACCTTTGAGATGTTCTCCTATGATGCTTCTTAAGTGGAAGGATAGAGGTAAACAATACACAAACATAATCATGTACATAGGATACATGATGTTTAATGGTTTCTGATCTTCCCTTATATAACTATTGAGTAAAATTTTTTTCGTGGATGAAGTTTTCCATGTGAAAAGATACATCATATTTGAGTTTCTCACATTGGGGATGAGGAGATAACTACCTTACTATTTCTTAATGACATAAAACTTTCACGTGAATTGATTCTTAATGACATGAAACTTTCAAGTGAATTGATACATGAAAAAGAAAATAGAAAAGAAGAAAACTCATAATCCTCCCATCACCACGAATCACGAGAGTGGGAGGACCATGGGAGCATCATATAGCTGCGTCCATTACATAAGCTTCATATAAGTATGTCACGTGAAAGAAGGGTGGCCTGCTTCACATAATGTTTTGTTCGATTATTTTCAGTTCTTCTATGACATTGTAATCGAGTCTGAGCGACGAGGTTTTGTGCGTGCTTCACGACGTGTGTGTAATTCACGAGATTCCTATAAGAAAAGGTTGAAATGGACTTTTCGAGAGCTTTCGGAATCTCACCGTTGGAGCCAAACCCCACACGAACTTTGGAAATATATATTTTCTGTGATTTTTCGTAGTTTCATTTTCAGACATACATTTAATACGAAAGCATTATTATTATTATTTTTTTTAAATGGAGGTTCGGCCGAGGCCTACTCCCCCGGGCTTTAACTTTGAAATTACAACTGTACAAGGAAGGGTATAGTACCCATGGGACCCCCCTTATCCCACAAGAACAGGGGTTAGACAGACCGGGAAGGACTTACAACGGGGTAAACGGCCCGAAGGCACAGTAGAGTGACACGCCCGAAGGCAGTATACATGTCCCGCAGCACTGGGGGGTTGAACCCACGCCCCCGCCTCAAGAGGCGAGGGATTCAACCACTAGACCAGGCGTCTTGGGACTTTTTTTTAATGTCACTGTCATGAGAGTTGTAGATTTCAATCGAGCCTTCAATATTCAGATTTATATTGAAAATCCTTTCAGAAATCCGAGGTGGCAAGAGGAATCCTTTTGGGGCGGAGGGGGAACTTTCAACTACTGCCAACGTGGCATGCCATAGCCCTGTACCGCCGCTCAATGTGAAGGTACATACCGCCGCTCAATGTGAAGACATGTACCTGAAACATGTCCATATGCTCAGTTTTTATTGGATAGAGCGTGCGAAGCAGCTGCGCCGCCGCTCAGTCTTGCTCCCAAGTAAACTGCAGCCTGCAAGCTTGCTTCGCTAATGACGTTCGACCTGTAGTTCAGTTAGACAATGCTGCGAGCCGCTGGAAGCTGTGGAGAGCTTGCTTCGCTAATGACGTTCGACCTGTAGTTCAGTTAGACAATGCTGCGAGCCGCTGGAAGCTGTGGAGCTCTGGAGGTGACACTGGCGTCGTCTGAGGTGTTTTCGTAGAGAATTTTGCGCGGTGTCATCTGAGGTCTTATCAGAAACTTCCAACAACGTCAGTCTTTTCACGACACTCTGCAGCTCCGGCCTATCGCGATACTCATGTCTGTCGTGACACTCCGGATGTCCATGTCCTGTCTATCGCGACACACCGGGTGTCCGCCTATCGCGATACTCTAAAGGACACACCGCATGTCCGTCTATCGCGACACCCCGTGGGGGTCCGCCCGTCTATTGCGACATCGCGACACCTCTCTTTCTTGACGCCTTGTGGACCCCCACGGTCTATTGCGACATCGCGACACCTCTCTTTCTTGACGCCTTGTGTGTGTGGCAGTGGTGATTCGTCGGTCGCTTTTGGGCGCGCGCCTAAGCTGTTGTCTAGTGCAGGGCCATGGGACCACGATGCTGGCCGGCACTCGTGGAAGCCTTTATTGTTTTCCCCTGAAAATCTTAAAAGTCTCTGCTTCGTTGTTTGGCCGCCGTCGCTTAGAGGCCGCTTCTTAAAAAAAAAACAAAGTTATTATTATAAAAGACGTGTTTCTACTGGCGGGCGAGGGATCAAGAGATAAATCTTACCAAGAAAAAAATAAAATAAAATAAAAATAAAAAAGAAAATAGAGTTTTGCTGTAATGTGAGATGCTCGTGGTCCACTGACGTCTTTCTACTTTATGTAAACTCCACTTATCTGATCATGTGCCTCTGTGTGTTTGTTTGGGTGCCATCGTCAAACCTGGCCTCTCTTTTGTTTTGGTTATTCGAATTTTAAATTAGTACTGCTATCTAAAGCAAGTCAAATTGCGGTTCTTATCTAATGGGGGCTCCGTTTTGAATTTTAAGAGGAAGCAAAAAAGAAAACAAAAGATCTGGCAAAACGGGGTTCAATTATCAATTAGTAGCGGGGTTCAATTAACAATTAGTCATGAACAATGTGGCTCCCCCTCAGTCCGTGTCCCCCCTTGAGATGGAGTCCGTCCTAGTGGACGTCGCGCCCCCAGAGGTCTCTTTATGCAAGGAGTCTGTGGCGGCAAAGCAAGAAGAACTGATGAAAACTTGCCTGATCGGTCAAATGTTTGGCCCCAGGCCCCCTCTTGAAAGTGTGAGAACTTGGCTTCACAAGGAGTGGTTCCCCCGTGGCCTAATTGTGTCCAAATGTCAATTCCTGCCGGCGAATCACCTGCTTCTAGTCTTTGAGAACGAAGAGATGGCTTTCCAAGCCCTGCAAGCCGGCTCCTGGCAAGTGGGCCGGTCCACCCTTTGCCTTTTTAAGTGGACCCCAGATTTTGTCCCGAACAGATCAAAGCCTCTTCGTTACCTGCTTTGGGTGGAGCTTCCCAATCTGCCTTTCTTCATGTATGGATTTCTTCGTGAAATCGTCTCACCGATCGGTCGCCCGATGGCCGCAAGACAGGATGTTGGGGGGTTAATCTACGATGGTGCTCAACATTCTTTCAATGCAAGATGGCATCCACAGATCTGCGTTGAAACAAACCTGAACAAGGTCCTTCCCTCGAAGATCTCCATAAACTGTGGAGATGGTAAGACCTGGACACAAGAGGTTACTTACAAGAATTTGCCAAACGCGTGCTTCTGGTGCGGGCATCAAGGTCATAGGATCAAAGACTGCCCCCTGAAGAAAAGTACCAATAAAAACAAGCTTAAACCAGATGGGACCCTAGACCCTCTCCCCCAAGATGACACTCGGGTTCATCCCCCTCCAATGGAGGAAGAAGAAGGAACTCGCGTTGCTAAGACGGATTCAGAAGGATTCACTGAAGTGAGACGCAGGAGGAAAGTTAGCCCTCGGAGATCAACAGCAAGGAATACTATGACAGTTGCCCCCTCGAATAACATATACTATAACCTAGAAAAAGAGATTAATGAGGTCGACTTCCCAGGGGACAACCACTTTGAAGAAGACCCCACTGATAATACCCTTGGGTGCTCTACCAGCAAAGAAGACAACCAAGAAGGTTATACCACGAGTAAAGAGGAAGGCTTCACTACCAGCAATGAAGACAACCGAGACAGCGAAAGCTCCTCTCTTGGTCCTACCCTCCCGACATGCTTTCCAAGATTACCGCAACAAAAGTCAAAGCTTAAAGGAAAACAACCTTCCGACATGCCTTGGAAGAGCCCCCTCAAGAGTAGGATCCTAAGTCAAGAAGTAGGGAGGAAAAAAGAAGACCACAAGAAGAAAAAAGATCTGGTCCCTCCCCTCAAAGAGGGCAACCATCATTAATGAAATTCACATCTCTAAACGTCAGGGGTCTGTCTGACCCTTCAAGAGCTTCGATTCTTGGCCATTGGTTCAAAGACAAGTGCTTCACCCTTGACTTTATTTGCTTACAAGAGATTAAAATCGACGGAGAGGATCTACAAAAACGGCTTAAATGCATTTCTCCGAACCACCTTTGGTTCTCCACTTCTCACCCTAGAGGGACGGGGGGTGCTTCTATTGGCATTAATCACTCCTTGTCTGGCAATGTGACCTTGACTTTTGAAGGTCGGAATCATCGTTGGATTGCTGCCTCTTTCGGGTTCCCTTTCCAGTTCACTGTGGTCTCAATTTATGCCCCTAATGGTGAAGCAGATAGAATGGATACTTGGGCTTCCCTCGACTCCCTTTCACACAATGTTCTTATTTGTGGGGACTTCAACATGGTTGAGTTTCCTGAGGACCGATGGAATAACAAAGGAAAAATTATTGACGGTCAGGAGAAAGAGATATGGGATAAAATCAAGCTCCATCTCGACCTGGTCGAGGTGAAAGACATGAAGGGGTTCTCCTGGTCAAATCTCCAATCGGGGGACTCTTTGAGGAAAGCAAGACTTGATAGATGCTACATCGATCAGAACACCATCCTTCAGTGGGGTATTCCTTCGATTTCCCAACACATGGACCTGACTATCTCAGACCACTATCCGATTACTCTGTCTTTCAAACCGATTCCCATGTTCCAGAAAGCTCCTTGGTTTCATGCTTGTCAGACATCGTTTTCCCTCCCCTCTGTCCACCAAGAAATTTCTGAGGTGTGGACGGAAGCCTTTGCTTACTGTAATGAACCGGCTAAGTGTTGGAGAAGCGCAGTAGAAAGGACTCGAAAAATTCTAATAAGGACTCAAAAGGCTATAAGAGAAATCCGAAAAAAAGAAGAGAAACGGTGTACCGGAGGCTCTCACGGCTTGAAGAAGAGGTGAACAAAGGTAAGTTACATTGCCACCAAGGTCTTTTGAAAATCAGGGGAAGACTAAGATTAGAGGAGGAGGTTCAAAGGAAAAATCTTCAAATTTGCTTCAAAGATTGGTGGGCAGGGAAGGCCGACAAACCAACGAAAGAGATGTGTAACATCCTCAAAAGGAAACAAGCTAGGGAATCCATCCCCCTATTGGTCGATAACAATGGAACTGAATGTTGCACGGAAGTGGAGAATAGATCTATCATCGTCAAACACTTTACCAATCTTCTCGGGGTCTCGACTCCTCTTTCCCCCCACAGGCGCGACTCCATGGCAACCATCTCAAGGGTTGCTCAAACCAGAATCCCACAGAACTTGATTGCTCTACTGGATGCTAACATCTCCGAGAATGAAATTATCGAGGTTATTGATGCCCTTCCCAATGGGAAAAGTCCGGGTCCGGATGGCCTTACCAATGAGTTTTTCAAGTCCTTCAAACATCAGGTGGCCACCCCACTACGCCTCGTGTGGCAAGAGGCTCTCTCTTTCGGTGCCCTCCCTGAGTGTCTGAATAATGGCGTCATCAAGTTAATCCACAAACGGGGAGATAAGAACAAAATTGAAAACTGGCGCCCGATTACCATGCTCCAAACAGGATACAAGATAATTGCAAAAGTTATCGCCAACAGAATCTCTTGTCATTTAAAGTCATGGCTGTGCGAGGACCAGAAAGGTTTTATCAAAGGTAGATCTATACTTGAAGCAATTATCGATATTTGGGAAGGCCTTGCTTTTGCTGAGGAGTCTGCTCAAGATCTGGTATTCATTAAGATCGACTTCGACAAAGCGTATGACAGATTGGAATGGGACTTTATTCTTCAATCATTGAAAGACCTTGGATGCAGCCAAAAGTTCACGAAGATGGTTTCCATTCTTCTTGGAAATGCTTCAACTAGAATAAACATCAACGGTAAGCTCTCTGAGCCCATTCGTTTAAAAAGATCAATTAGGCAAGGTTGCCCTTTGGCTCCTTTACTATTCGCTATCGCCTCGAATGGACTCAGCTGCCTATTAAAACATCACATGGACGCTGGCAATCTCAAGGGTCTTTCCTTACCTCTAAATCACGGCCAAATGATTGTGAGAATTTTTGCTGATGACATGAATGCCTTTGTGCATAACGATATAAACAACATTGAGGTGTTTTGGTGGTGCCTCGATACCTTTTGTGTGGCATCAGGCTCAAAAATCAACCATGCTAAAACTGCTTTTAGAGCAATCAGCGGACATACTCCCCAATTGTTGGTGGATCAGGGGTGTCAAGTTATCCCTAGCAGTCAAGTCTTCCGTCTCCTTGGCATTCCGATGGGATTCGACATCTCAATGGACCAACGCTGGAACTGGGTGCTATCCAAGCTGGATAGGAAGCTGAATCAGTGGAAAGGTATGCAAGTCAACCTGGCAGGGCGTGCTATGGTTGTTAACACATTTATGCTGTCTACAATTATTTACTTTATCTCGTGTTGGAGACGTAAGGAGAAAGACTTGACCAAAGTGGAAAGAATCTGCAGAAACTTCCTTTGGACTGGGGACCCCAATAGGAGGGGGATTCCCAAAATCAAATGGGAAACTTGCATTAGCCCTAAAGACTCAGGGGGCTTGGGAATTTTGGATATTGTTGGGTTGGCTGACAAGTTGGCGGCAAAGTGGCTTATCAAGGCTTGGAGCAATAGGGAGTCCTCTTGGGCTGAATTGATCTTCAGAAACACGGAAGACCTAACCTTAGTTGGCCACCCTGGTTGGAAGGACATAGGGATTCTCACGCTTTTGTTCTCCCCCCACCCGGTCTTCCCTAAAGGCTCTAGCCTCGTGTGTTCCTTATGGAAGAATTGGAACAAGGCCAAACAGTTCATCAGAATCAGTGATGAGTGGAAGTGGGCGGCTAGCATAAGACAAAATTACTCTATTTGGTTCCCGATCAGTGGCATTCGGGGGGTGGAGTCGTGGAACCTCCAAACTGCAAGGCGGTTATGGAACAAGGGTTTCAAACAGTGGAAACAAATCTGGAAACAAGAGACCAGCCAGTGGATTAGGTTCGAAGAATTGGATCCGAGACTTAGAGTTACCTTTGAGGAATGGACTCTTCTTCAAAGGAGGTGTTTAGCCTGGGACCGCTCAACTACCCGCCTTCTCTGCAGTCATGATCTTCCTTGCTTGGAGGGCCTCAAATGGAGCAATGGTAAGAACCTATCCAGAATCCCCAACTTCAAAGAGGATTTAGATGTTCACCACACCCTTAACAAGAGATGGTGCCTTTCTTGGACCAAACTTCGGTGGGAGCTAAAATTCATGTCTATTTGGCACCCCCTAATTGAGGTCAAAAAGTCCGTTCTCATGTGGCAGATCTTGCATAAAGGTATCTGGACCAATACAAGGGCTAACAAAATCTGTGGTGTGCCGCCATGGTGCAAGCGTTGCCATCGATGCATCGAAGATTTAGCTCACCTATTCTTCGACTGCCCCAAGTCCCGTGTTATCTGGCATCACGTGACCCGAGTATTGAGACTCACGAGTCAAATCAACTGGCGACAAGTGATGTTGGGTGAGGCGATCGGCTGCTCATCGAGGCTGTGGAATGCCATCAGAGGGAGGCTCTCTGGAAGATTTGGAGGGAGCGTTGTGCTGTCAATTTTGGCCAAACTTCTAAGGAATGGTCGATCGAGAAATCCTTGTTTCTCCTAGGTAAAAGAATCTCCCGAGTCAAGAGATCGCCACCGTTTAGACATCACTGTATTTATCTCCTCGAAAACAAGTTGAAACTCAAATGGGTCCCACATGAGGGTGATGATAATTTTATCCGCCTCATTTGCAATGCCCTGTAGCTTGCCATACTCCTCCCCTGCATTGTGGGATTTGGGGGGTCCCATGGGCACTAGTCCCATTCACTTGTAACTTTTTCTCTTTATTATAATTAAAGTCCGGGAGATTAGGCTAAGGCCGAACTTCCTTTATTTAAAAAAAAAAAAGCTTGCTTCGCTAACAGTGACCTTTTCATCTGTGAACTTAGGTCCTAGGATCCAAGGATCCGGATGTGGACCCCAAAAAAGAGCATGGGGCGTTGGGGCTGCAGCATAACGCGAGAGATATCCAAACCATGTCATGTTAGCCGCCCAAAAACCAGTGGTTGCATCAGGTGAAGACTGCAATCTTGCTCCCAGTGCACGGAGGCAATATCGGTTCGAAATCATGCCTTCAGACGACCTTCCGAATCCACTAGCTTCTGATCCCAAAGCCGTCCGCTTCAAGACTGCAATAAAAGACTGCAATCTTGCTCCCAGTGCACGGAGGCAATATCTGTTGGAAATCATGCCTTCAGACGACCTTCCGAATCCACTAGCTTCTGCTCCCAAAGCCGTCCGCTTCAAGGCAGCGCTCGACTTTATTGACAGAGTGACGCGCGATGGAGGCCGTCTGCAAGACGAGCTCCTGTCCTCCATTCTCAGCCGGAATAGCGCTACTGAGTATTTGCGCGGGCTAGGGCTGAACGGAGGTTCTAATGACTGCCGCACGTTCAAGAAACTAGCGCCCCTAGTGAACTACGAGGACATCCAGCCGCATATCAAGCGCATCGTAAATGGAGATAAGTCGAGCATTCTCTCGTTCCATCCCGTATCAGAGTTTCTTACAAGGTGCTGAATTACTGAGTTCATGCATTGTCTGGTCATGTATGGATTTCCAACGAGCGTACTGATATGTTAGATTTAAACTGGAAATGGCTGCCATGATTGCGTTGTTTGCAGCTCCGGTACATCAGGCGGTGAGAGGAAGTTAATGCCCGCTATTGAGGAAGATCACGAAAGGCGGGCACTCATTTACAGCTTGTTTACTCCTGTCATGAGTCAGTAAGTTATTTAGATGTATTTTTGAAGATGGTTCAACGGAGGCCGACGTTTTTGAATGCCTGTACTGGACTTTAAATATGTTGGAAACTTGGATATACTGTGTTTCCCCACGTGCTCACCACCACCATCTCCGCGATTCTGATTATCAAGATGTGGAGAATCCAGATTCTGATTATCAATAATGTAAATGAACACCATTTTCTCTAGGTTGCCTGTGTGACCTGTGCAGAACACTTTTTTTCCGGGTAGTATGAATCAATCTGTGAATGAATAAAATGCCAGTGCAAATCAGGGGGATCTCAATTGGTGTCCCTGTATAAACTCTGCCGATCATCGTCAATCAAAACGATCAGTGTAAATCAAAACTTGAATTATTCTTTGAGTTAACCAAAACGATCTGTGTAAATGAAGGATGTTCCCGCACGGTATGCCTGTGTAATCTGTGCTATGAATCGAGCAAAATGAGTAATCTATGCTTGTTTAATCTATGCCCAGAAAAAATGATTAGTCTATGCCTGTTTAAACTGTAGTATCTTGAACCATTTTTTAAATTACTCAAAGTAATCAGCGTAGATTAAGTTACCGACATTCTCGTAGTCATTGGCTGCTTCAGAAGTGAAATTGAAGGATTAATAGCATATCTGGACGAACAGGTATTTGGACGGGGTGGACGAAGGCAAGGGACTCTACTTCATGTTTGTAAAATCAGAAACGACAACGCCAAGCGGCCTTCTAGCAAGGCCGGTTCTGACAAGCTACTACAAGAGTGAATGGTTCCGGCGTCAAGCGAATACGGACGGCGACCGATATACCAGTCCATTGCAGGCAGTGCTTTGCCTGGATGTATCACAGAGCATGTACTGCCAACTTCTGTCCGGCTTGGTCCAGCGAAAGGAGGTTTCAAAGGTAGGGGCGGTGTTTGCCTCGACGATCATTCGCGCTCTTCACTTCTTGGAGGAGAGGTGGCCCGAGATTGTACAGGATATCCGCGAAAGGAAGCTTACTGGGAGCATCGTCACGGACGCAGATTTGCGCGATGTGATGGAAGCGATGTTGGCGTCGTGCGGGGGAGCAGGGCCTGAGGCGGCGGAGGAGATCGCAATGGAATGTCGACGAGATAACTGGAAGGGTATTATCAGGCAGTTATGGCCACGAGCAAAGTGCCTGGATGCCATTATGACGGGCTCCATGGCGCAATACGTCCCGACGCTCGAGTTCTATTCAGGTGGCCTGCCGCTCATGAGCCTTCTCTACGGTTCGTCTGAGAGCTATTTCGGGTTAAATCTGATGCCGCTTTGCTCTCCGTCATCGATCTCTTACACGCTGATTCCTGTCATGGCGTACTTCGAGTTCTTGCCTCTTTCGGACGAGCCGTCAGCATCCAATCTGGTGGATCTCGCGCACGTTGAGATGGGCAAGGAGTATGAGATCGTGATCACTACTTACGGAGGTCTCTCTCTCTCTCTCTCTCTCTCTCTCTCTCTCTCTCTCTCTCTCTCCCCACATCGTGTAATCTTCCCATGCAGGTTTGTACCGCTATCGTGTAGGGGATGTGCTGCGCGTTAGCGGATATTATAACAGTGCTCCCCAATTTCAGTTCGTATGTCGGAGGAACGTCGCCCTTTCGATCGATGTCGACAAAACGGACGAAGAAACTCTTCACAGAGCTGTCATGGCAGCTACGTCACAGCACTTAGATGCCTTCAGCTACAGACTCCTCGAATACACGAGCTTTGCCGACCTCTCAACCGTTCCAGGTCACTATGTTCTCTTTTGGGAGCTTCGACATCGTGCCGACAAAATCTCTGCAGCCAGCTGCGACACCGAAACTGCCCATGCTCAGGACTTTTCGATACACGTGAGGACCTCGTTACCGCTTATCGATACGTCTGTGCTGGAAGCTTGTTGCTTGGCGATGGAAGAGTCCTTGGACTCTGTGTATCGACAAGGTAGAGTCTGTGATAAATCCATAGGACCACTAGAAATCAGAGTTGTCAGTGCTAATACCTTCGACGCCCTAATGGAGTATTGCGTTGCCCAAGGGGCCTCCATCAGCCAATACAAAACTCCTCGGTGTGTGAAGCACGCACCTCTGATCGAACTGCTCAACTCCAGGGTCTCCCACAGTGTCTTCAGTCCGAAATGTCCTTCTTGGTCGCCCCCTAGCGTGGTTGCTCCCGTTTCGTGAATCGGTAATATGTAATGTGTGATCAAAGATTGCATAACTCCTTTGAGTTAAAACGATTTCCAGGAGTCAATCATCGTTCATCATAAACTTCATGTAAGGTGCTCAGCCTCTCTACAAAATCTGTTTCCTACATTTTTCTGCGTGCTTTCAATTGTTCATCACTTTGATAAGAATTAAAAGCGCTCCAATCTCTCGATTTTTAGTATTTTCTTGATTGACTTGTCCATATAACACAGTGTCAGTGATATCTGATCTCATTGATAACACAGTGTTGCATCCGTCCTACTGTTACATAAAGAGTGTAAGACAAATTTGATTGCGACCCAGAGATTAAAGATCTTGAGAATGCTGAGTCTGTTTTTCTACTCTTCTTACGAGGATTTATATATTTGTGAACTTACTCTGCACTCCCAAGAGCCAAGACCTGCTCATGATTCGTGCTCCATTTCCACAAGGCTGTCACGCGGCACAAGACGGGAGGCAGGTGATGAGAACTTGAGAAGAGTCCTGCATGCGTGGATTGGATTATCCTTCGTGTCTCCCAAATTGACAAGTCATGATTGTTCATAGTAAAAGTTCATGTGATACTCTGGGGGTCATAGTGTGGAGCCTCTGCTTTAGTTTGTTTTCTTCATTATTTTGTGAGCGCTTCATTCCAAGGATTCAAAATTAACTGAAACATGATTTCAGCGAGCTGATTATGAATCATGATGAAGGGACTTTCATATAAGGACCACGATTGCTTACAGCGTCGCTGATTTAAAAAATTTAACGGTTACTTTGTGCGATTCGTGAATGCTGGAACGAGCTATGCACGTTAGGTCATTCATCATACTAGAAGAATGCGAAAGGCGCTTATGAGAAGGATTGTGTTATGATCGAAATAGATTATGATAGGTTATATATCATACTGCGAGAATGCGAAAAGCGGCTATGGAACAAGGGGTTCAAAGAGTGGAAACAACTACAAAGCGGCTATGGAACAAGGGGTTCAAATAGTGGAAACAACTCTCGAAACAAGAGACCAGCCAGTGGATTAGGTTCGAAGACTTGGACCCGAGACTTAGAGTTACCCTAGAGGAATGGACTCTTCTTCAAGGAAGGTTTTTAACATGGGACCGCGCAACTACCCGCCTTCTTTGCGGTCAAGATCTTCCTTGCCTGGAGGGCCTCAAATGGAGCAATGGAAAGAAACTATCTAGAATTCCCAACTTCAAAGAGAACTTAGATGTTCATCACACTCTTAACAAGAGATGGTGCCTTTCTTGGACCAAACTTCGATGGGAACTAAAATTCATGTCTATTTGGCACCCCCTAATTGAGATAAAAAAGTCCGTTTTCATGTGGCAGATCTTGCATAAAGGTATCTTGTCCAATGCAAGGGCTAACAAAATCTGTGGTGTGCCGCCATGGTGCAAGTGTTGCCATCGATGCATCGAAGATTTAGCTCACTTGTTCTTCGATTGCCCCAAGTCCCGTGTTATCTGGCATCACGTGACCCGGGTATTGAGACTCACGAACCAAATCAATTGGCAACAAGTGCTGTTGAGTGAGGCGGTTGGCTGCTCATCGAGGCTGTGGAATGCCATCAGGGGTGAGACTCTTTGGAAGATTTGGAGGGAGCGATGTGCTATCAATTTTGGCCAAACTCCTAAGGAATGGTCGATCGAGAAATCCTTGTTTCTTCTAGGTAAAAGAATCTCTCGAGATAAGAGATCTCCACCGTTTAGACATCACTGTATTTATCTCCTTGAAAACAAGTTGAAACCCAAATGGGTTCCACATGAGGGTGATGCTAGATTTATCCGCCTCAGTTGTAATGCCCTCTAGCTTGCCACACTCCTCCCCAGCATTGTGGGATTTGGGGGTTCCCATGGGCACTAGTCCCATTCACTTGTAATTTTTCTTCTTTATTTTAATTAAAGTCCAGGAGAATAAGCTAAGGCCGAACAGGCGCTTATAAAGGATTGTGTGTTGGATGCTTGACTTGGGTTCACATTGTTGGGCGGTACAATGAGCTCTTCTATATGGTGCAATATGATTTGCTTTTAAAAAAGAAAAGAAATTTGGGTTTATCATTTTTTGAGCCAGCCGTCCCCCTCGAAACAAATATATGCTATTTTGACAATCGCTTTTGATTGTTTTTTTAAGTTGTTCAACCGTATAAATAATTTGAAAGTTTTGAAATCTAGAGTCTATCTTAGTTTTGGAAAGGAATGCTAGTGGCATCACAATTGGTGCAATTTTGATTCAAGTTGCAAGTTGCTTTTGCAATATAGTTCATGCTTTGAAGATTTGGAGACACTATTTGTATGGGACAAGTTTTGAAGTATACAAAAAGCATCACACATTAAAGTATTTTCGTTCCCAACATGATCTTTGGGAGATACAATCTAGATGGGATAAGTTGATGCAAGAATTTCACATGTAAATTGTATTAGAAAAGGCAAGAGAGATACACTTGCAAATGCATTATCTCATATTTTGCATTTGATTAGTTTCACCATTCTAGACACGGATTTAATTCAACCAATATTCACTGAATATTGTGAGATCATATTTAACAAGTTATCAAAAGAAAATGAGAATAAGGCATTCTCTAACTTTCAAGTTGAACGCAAGGTTTGCTCAAATGAAAAGGAAATATTTGTATGCGTAATGACCAAAAAGGGAAGCTCAAAAAGGAAGTTATTTTCGAAAACCAAGATGTGCCTTCTGCTCGACATCTTGGTATTGAAAGAACTTTACAATTCATTAGATGCACTTTATGGTGGCCAAAGATGGTCAGATATGTAAAAAATTATGTAAGTTAGTGTTTTAAATCTCAAGTGAATAAAGCAAAGAGGATAAGTCCTCCAAGTTTGCTATAGCCATTGGAAATACCGTAGTACTAATAGAACAATATTTTTTTGGAGATCATAATGTGTATACCTAGGACATCATGATAGAAGAATGATATTCTTGTGGTGGTAGACCATTTAAACAGAATGGCACACTTTATTCTTACTAAGGAATTAGTGGAAGCTCTGCAAGTTGCGAAACTATTCATTCAAAACATTTTTCGACTCCATGGTCTACTTAAATCCATAGTTTCAAACAAGGATCCCATATTTACAGGAAACTTTTGGATTTAAGTAGACTCCATGGTCTACTTAAATCCATAGTTTCAAACAAGGATCCCATATTTACAGGAAACTTTGGAACATAACACAATCCATCCTATATGCACCTTTGCATTGTTGTAGTGTGATGAATGACCTACCATATTCTCTTTCAACTATAGAATAGACCTTCATATCTGCTCTTAAAATTATCTTACTCATGCCCCATCTACGTCACCTCTATTTTAGGTTATGCACTCAAAGAGGTACTAAGAGCATAGTAGTCAAGCGATCTTGATCCATCCTATAATGGCTCATTCTATAATGGCAAAGCTTTTTTTGGGAATGGTTTCACCATAGATGTAAAATGAACATATTGGGCATTTGCTTTACGCATGTAGATACAATGCTCCTCTAGTTCATATTTTGTGTATTGGCCATAAGACGCTGCATCCTTAGAGATTTGATATAAAGGAGTCTCATTTTGGTGGAGCAAAGACTCTTAGACATTCCTCTTTGGAAACTTTGGGGGTCAAGTACATTTTCTTATGCTAATTGTAGAGTTCAAGCCATTTTCTAAAACAAGACAAGGAATAACTTCAATATTTTCTTATCTTAAGTTCAAGAGGTTGTATCACATGCGCTTTGTCATGGTAAAAGATGTCCCTACTGAGGATGTAATACTTAGAAAATTTCATGTTCTTGTGCATCACAATGAATGGAGAGATATACTTCTCTCATTGTATTTTCCCATGAATATTCTTGTCTACCACTCGATATCTCTTGTGTGTGGATATCTCTTGTGTGTTGCCATGCCATCTTTTGAGAGGTTCCTATTTGTTCTTGTAGAACGTATTTTATTGGCCTAAAAGTATCTACTTGATACCGTTATAGCTATGAAATGCTGTCGTGATAAGGAGATTGAATCTATTCTATTATGATAATTGGATGTGCAAACCTGGTCAATGGATACTATTACAAAATTTTGAGTGATCTTTAGTCTCATTTGAAATTAAGATTAAATTTACAAACAATGAAATGAAAACTATTTTAGTGAATCATAATTGGACCTTGGCTAATGTGAGAGAACGCTGGATGGTATGGGCTTTGATGGACTAACTCAATCCAAATTCAAAATACAAGGGCATAAGGTGATAAATGTCTTGTGTTTTTGTGTAAGTAATCTTTTCATTATTCCTTATTTCGGTTCTATAAATTCATTTTGTTTTAAATTGTCTATAGGTTGGAAGGATACTAGAAGACAAAATGAAAGTTCTTGCATCTCAAGAAGACTTTACAAAAACTCAAAGAGCATAAAATATATGGTAAGATGAGTAAATATTTTTTGCAAAGGGGGAAGTGACTTATTTAGGGAGATTTGTTTCTAACGAAGGGATTCACATAGATCCTGATAAAGTTAAAAGCATAGTTGACTAGCCTACACCCAAATGTGTAAGAGATGTGAGAAGCTTCTTTGGTTTGGCACAATATGAGAGGGCCGACATTAGGGAGTTTTATTGAATTTCAAATCCTCTTATAGAATTGACAAAGAAAAACAAAGACTTCACATGGAATGATGAGTGTGAAAATGCATTTAAATAATTAAAATAAAAAATTATTGAAAATTATGAGCTAAAAATACCTGAGTTAGGGAAGCCATTTATTGTTGCATGTGATGCTAATGGAAGTCAAGTCAGATGTGTACTTTCACAAGAAGGAAGGATAGTGGCTTATGAGTCAAAAAAACTAAGAAAACATGAATTAAGTTATACAACACATGACTTGGAAATGTTTGTGGTTATTCATGCACTTAAACATTGGAGACACTTATTGCTTGGAGTAAAATTTGAATTAAGAACGGATCATTAGAGCCTTAAATATATTTTTACTCAACCTTTACTTAACAATAGATAAAAATGATGGATCAAATTCCTAAGTGAATATGATTTTGATATTAAATACTTAGCAAGAAAAGCAAACAAAGTGGTTGATGTTGGAGTTAGACGTCTGCGGAAGCACGTGAACGACACAAGGAAGAAGAAGAAGCTTGGAGCACAACATGCAAGACTGAATGTATTACTAGAGAATGTACAAAGATAAGTAGCCCATTAGGGCAATAGGCGTATATACAAGCCGGGGGAAAAAAACCTCCTAAAGAGGGAAAAAAGTGCCCCGGCGGTCCTAGTGTGTTCACACACATCACTACCTAAATATATCAACAAATCCCCCCTGGGAGTGATGCGGTGAACAAGGAGCTGGCACTCATGTATAAGGAAGTGCCAAGCTATGTGGAAATCACTCCACAAAAGGAAGTAAGCCCAAAGCTTTGCGGAAAGCTTCAAACTTCTCCCTAGGCAGAGCCTTCGTGAAAAGGTCTGCAATGTTCTCTTGCGTGGGCACATAGGCCAAGCTGATCTCCCCAGCAGAGAACCTCTCCCTGACATAGTGATAATGCACCTCAATGTGCTTAGTGCGAGCATGGAACACAGGGTTCCTCGCAACTGCCAATGCACTCTGACTGTCAGTGAAGATGGTGGTGGCAGAAGACTGGCCAACACCCAAATCAACCATAAGGCGTCTGAGCCACACACACTCAACAGTCGCTGTGAAAGCTGCCCTATACTCAGCCTCACAACTGGAAGTGGCCACAGTAGGCTGCTTCTTGCTCAACCAAGATATACATGAGCTACCAAGCATGAAGCAAAAACCACTCGTGGACACACGAGTGTCATAGCAACCAGCCCAATCTGAGTCAGAAAAAACATGCAAATCTGGCGGTAGTGATCCCCCCTTGGGATAAAACAACCCAAGTAGCTGAGTACCACTCAAGTAGCGAAAGATGCGCTTAACCGCCTTCCAATGCGTGACTCTTGGGCAATGCATAAACCTGCTCATCTGTGAGACAACAAACTGAATATCTGGCTGAGTAATGCATAAGTAAATCAAGCATCCAACAGCCTGATGATAGAGAACAACATCAAATGCATCTCCAGCATCATGAAGACTCAATCGTAAACCTGTCTCCATAGGAGTGGCAATAGGCTTACAGTCTTCAAGGCCAAAACGCTGCAATAATGTGTCAATATATTTCGTTTGACACAAAGCCATTCCACCATCAACTTGCATAAACTGAATGCCCAAATAGTGATGCAAATGCCCCAAATCAGACATCTCAAATGAGGCATGCAAATCGGCCTTGAAATCAGCAATATGCTTCTCAATAGGGCCAGTGAGCAGCATGTCGTCAACATATACAACAATGATCAGAAGCATATCATTAGCACGCTTAACATATAAGGTGCTTTCAGTTGGACTGTTCTCAAAACCATGTGCAATCAGATAGGCATGCATCTTCTCATACCAAGCACGTGGTGCTTGCCTTAAACAATATAATGCCTTCTTTAACCTGCACACCTGGTTTTCATGCCCTTTCTGCACAAAGCCACGGGGCTGAAAAACATACACTTCTTCATGCAAGTCACCATTCAGAAATGCTGTTTTAATGTCTAACTGATGCACATTCCAACCATGATGGGCTGCAAGTGCACAAATGCTCCGAACAGTAGTCATACGGCATGTAGGTGCAAAGGTCTCATCAAAATCAATGCCTCTTTTCTGCGCATAACCCTTTGCAACAAGCCTAGCTTTATACCTGTCAACTGTACCATCAGGTTTACGCTTCAGCTTGTATACCCACTTAGTGCCAATGGCCTTCTTGCCAGGAGGCAAGTCACATAAAGACCACGTACCATTCTTCATTATAGCATCATATTCAGATTGCATAGCAGCCATCCGATTTTCTGAATTTTGTGCTTCATCAAAAGAAACAGGCTCATTCTCATCACAGAGACTAGAGGCAGCCATAGCATAGCAATCTGATGCAAAGGAGGCACTATGAGAGCCTGAACGAGTACGATATGACAAAGGTGCATCTAATTTGCTGTCACGCAAAGTCTGCACCAGCCATTTTGGCATAGTTTTTGCCTGCTCAATATAAGCTCTCTCATCAACAAGTGCATCATGTAAATCTGCATAAAAAATAGAATGATCTGCATCATCATATGAAACCTGCAAAGGCTGAGAAGTTGCCTCATTAGGACCAGCACTAGACTGTCCACCTGTAAAAAGAGGCATCAAGGTATCATACATGTCTTTGGAGCTAACAGATGTCTCCTTAGTACATGAAAGCAATGCCTGAATAGCATCTTCCACAAAGACAACATCACGGCTAACCAGAATGCGTTTAGTCTGTGGATGATACAGACGATAGCCTTTACTTTCAGAACTGTACCCAACAAAAATACATTTTACTGCCTTATCATCCAATTTTCTGCGATGTTGTTTAGGTTATGCATTCACGGTGAATACGCCTAAAGAAAAAGGAGGTGAAATGGACGGGTTCGCGGGAGGCAGTATCGATCATGGAGTAAAAAGGTCGGGAAATACCATATGTGCATTTTTGCAGGTTTAACGTTGCGACAAGGAATTGTAGAGCAGTACGCTCTGGTTCAGGTTGGCAAAGGATGGCAAACTCATTGGATGAGTGTTGGGGAAACAATTCCTTCATGGTGGCGAGAGGAAGGAGCGGTCCATGCTCAAACCCTTCCTGAGGGAGACGGAATCCCTCAGCAACCGTGTTGAGCGTAACTACTGTACGAGGGTTTAGACACGTTATTGGCCAACACTGCTCTGTAGCAGGTGTGGCGGCAATGGTAGAGATGATCTGCACATGGAAGGGGTGACACTCCACTGAATGCCAAGGCAATTCAACGAAGGCCAATAGGCCCCGAGCATGCAAGTACTCACTCACCTCTGGAGTGAGACCCGCACGGAAGGTTGCTATGTTAGCTAGAGCTTCCATGGTGCAAGCAGAGAGCAACAAAGACACAGAATACCCAATGGTCGCAAACACACAAACACAATAGCGATTAACAGCAAAAAGAACAAGATTAAATAGAAAACACTACACGACATAGGCGGCAAGGACCCTAATCATAACACAGGATTGGAAATATACCGACATAATGGCAACATGCATGTATTAACAATCGCAGCGACAGAGAGGCGGCTATTAATCATGATTAGATCAGCAAAATGGAAGGATTACGACAGTTGGTCAACCAAAACATGGGGAAGCAGAAAAGAAAATCAAATGACAAGCGAAAAAGGGGAAAATGCAGAGTACACCTCATGAGTTAGGAGACGGCAGGTGATAGGGGCGGAGTTTGGAGCCGTTAATCACTTTTGGGAGGAGGACACCTCTTAAAGTTGCCAACCGAAAAGTTGCAGGTCCCACTTGTTAAACAATTTTGTATGGACCGAACCACCGAACTTAAAATTTCCGGCATATCTGTTAGATTTAGCGTTATAGAAGAGGACCAATTGGTTGACCGTAAACACAGGGGTTTTGAGAAAGTGATCATGAGTACGGGCTTGGCGTAGCTTAGCTTCTGAAGAATCATGAAGCTTTCCAAGCGTTGTTCATCCAATGATCTGAGAACATCCAACCGGAATGGAAAAGATTCTTCCAACATCAATTTTTGGGATAAGGCTACACGCAGGCTCGGCACCACTACTTCCATTGGTGCAATAACTTCCAATCCATAAGCAAGTTTAAACGGAGTTGTTCTGGTAGCCACTTTATACATGGTCCGGTAAGCCCACAAAACTGAAGGTAAGAGCTGGTCCCATCATTCCGGACACTCCAAGATTAGTTTCTGAAGAATATTCAGTAGAGTCTTATTAGTGATCTCAGCAAGACCATTCACGCGTGGGTAGTAAGGTGAGCTGAACTTATGTACAATCTGGAAAGTCTGAGTCAGCACTCGCATTAAGGTATTTTCAAAGTGGGTACCTTGATCCGTCACTATCTCCAAAGGTAATCCATATCAAGGGAAGACATCCTTCATCAAACATTTGGCTGCCGAAACCGCTGTGGCAGAACGTAGAGCCCAAGCTTCTGCCCACCTAGTGGCATAGTCTGTGCAAGTCAAAATATATCGATTGTTGGTGAGGATAGCTGGGGGTGTAATTGGGCCAATGAAATCTAAACCTAACTTCTGAAAGGGTTCAAGAGGCAGGATAGGTTGGAGAGGAAAGAAATGTCGCTGCAAGGGCTGTCCAGACCGTTGACAGACATCACACTGCTATACAAATTTAATAACATCTCTGTACATTGTAGGCCACCATAGCCCACTTTGCAGGATTTTGCGATGAGTAAGCTCAGCTCTGGTGTGGCCTCCAGTGGGTGATGAGTGAGCCATGGCAATAACTGATGCCGATTCATGTGGAGGGATACATCTGAGCAGGACACCAGTCTGATCTATGTAATACAGTTGACCCATAATCAACCGAAATCGACGACTGTAGACTGCAATTTTCTGGCGCAGAGTAGCAGGAGTATTAGGAGGGAGACAACCATCAGTAAGGAAAGTCATTAATGTATCATAGTATGTAGGGGCAACAGGAAGTTCTTCAGATTCCTAGGAGCTGCCTCGGTTACATAAATAGCTGGCGTCGTGTCATCAACTCCTACCGGAGTCTCACCAGAATCCAGTCGAGATAAAAAGTCCGCCAAGACATGCGCCATACTTGGTCGGTGATAACTTCATAATCAAACTCCTGTAATAGTAAAACCCATCTTGCAAGTCTACCGCCTAAGTGTTGTTGGCGAACCAAATACACCAGTGATGATCCACATGGAAAGTGAATCTTCATCCCAGCAAGTAATGCCAAAATTTCTTAACAGAGTATACCAGACCAAGACACTCGTTCTGTCACGGAGTAATTTCTCTCTGTAGGAGCTAATTTGCGGCTCGCATAGTACACTGGTCAAAACCACTTATCAGTTTGTTGCATCAGCACACTGCCAATCACTATGTCTGATGCATCCACAAATACATGGAATGGACATTCCAATCAAGTGGTTGTAGGATCGAGGCCTGCGTCAAAAGGACCTTCAACAGATCAAATGCTTTTTGACACTCATTAGTCCATTCGTACTTACACAGGGCGCTGGTCATAAGTCGGTTGAGTGGCATCGCTAGATGAGCCAGCCACCGTAAGTGTCTTCCATGCCACCTAATCTGGCCTAGAAATCGCATAACTTCTTTGGGTGTTTTTGGGACCGGTGCCTCCAATACTGCTGCTACCTTACCAGGGTCTACCTGTATTCCTTGTTTGGAGATGATATGACCAAGCAGCTTCCCACAGGAGACCGCAAAGACCGATTTGGTAGGATTCAAACATAATCGATACTATTGGAACTTTTCAAAACAGCATCGTAAATGATACAGGTGCATTGAAGTATCACCGAATAATGAAAAATCATCCAAATAGACTTGCATAAACATTGTCAGGTAAGGTGAGAACACTTCCTGCATACATCTTTGAAATGTACTCAGTGTGTTCCGCAAACCAAACCACATTACAATGCATGCATAGACACCCCAGTTGGTGATGAATGCCATCTTCGGTATATCTTGTTCCGCCATCCTCACTTGATTGTATCCACTGTAGCCATCCAAGAAAGAATACATTTCCTGACCTGCTACTTTATCGAGCATTGTATCTAGAAAAGGAAGAGGGAATGGATCTGATACGGTGGCTGCGTTAAGCTTCCAGTAGTCGACACAAATACATAACTGTTTATTTTCCTTAAGCACTATTACTATTGGCGAGATCCACTCAGCATGCTCAATTGGCACAATAAATCCCACCTTCAATAAACGATCAAGTTCACCCTTAACATGTGCCGCATAGTTAGGATTCATCCTATAACTAGGTTGTTTGATGGGTCTCGCATCCGGTTTCAGCACCACTCTGTGTTGATAAATTCGTGGGTCAAGACCTTTCATGTCTCTGTAATCCCAAGCGAAGACATCTGAAAATTCGCGAAGGAGTTGTACCAAATCATCTTGGAATTTTTCTGTTAATCCTGCCTTAATTTTTACTGGCCTCGGGTTGACCGTGTCACCCAAATTGTATGTTACCAGCTGATCCTCCGGTACATAGAACTGCCGAGGTTTTTCCAAATCATCAACTGGCTGCAACAGTTGTTGTAATGTCGATTCATCCATAGTAATGTCGGCATCTGCTTCTGCTTCTCCGATCAGGGGTACGACCGTACACGTTGTCGGACTCCAATTATCTGTGACTCACTGTAAGTCTACAGTACCTAATGCAATGAGGTCCTTATTTGTCTTAAGGAAAGCCTCCTCCTCACCATCAGATAGCCCATCCAACGTATGGACTTGCTCTGCTACATATGGGCGTGCGTGGAGATCACAGGGTTGCATAGCATCCAATGTAACGACATATTTCCGGTGATTATTCTTAAAAATTAATTCTTGAGCTGACCAATCCTGCACGACCTTGGCTTGCTTTAGCCATGGTCAACCGAAGAGCAAGTTGTAGTCCAGGCTAGATTCAGGTAACTCCAGGACTACAAAAGTCATTTTAAATGTAGTTCCCTGTAGGGTTAGAGGAATATTATGCCCTAGTCCCACCGGATGGACTCTGGATTGGTCTGCTATTTGCACAAAGAACTGCACTGGTTCAATTTCAGTCCAACCCAGTTTCTTACAGAGTGTAGTTGTTGCAATATTCACTCTAGATCCTCCATCAATTAAAACTTGTGTAATCTTCTGGTTTTTATACCAAACGGTGATCAACGGTAGCATATGATCTATCGTAGGATCCATCTCGGGTTGTATGGTTGCAGTTGCTGGAGTACATGAGGGTCCGGGGTTGACCTACTGTTGGAATTGCTGTCTGACACTAGGAACTAGGGCGAGCAACTGTCCCAGAGGCAGTGTGATTGAAGCCTTAGATATAACATCCCATACTTGGTTTGTTTATGTTGTGGTCATCACCGACTCTGGTTGTGATTCTGATGTTGTCGGGGCAGAATTCTGTGTATTCGGTCTTGCATTTGGTAGAGGAGGTTGAGTGACCGAAACTAGGTCAGGGAACACAGTCGGCTCCTTAGTTGTCCATTGACTGGCCTTTGCAAACATTCGCAATTGCTCACGAATTCCGGCCTCAAAAACTTCAGCTGCTGGTTGCAATTCTTTTCCCGACCTTGTCTGTACTACGGCTACTTGTGAATCCACCGGGGAAATATAAACCATATTTGTCATCGGATTTTGTCTTTCCTTTTTTCTTTTGTTGCACTCTGCGGCTTCTTTACAAAATCTACAAATATGTCCAACCTCGCCGCAAAAATGACACCGAGGGGGTGGGAGAGAGGTACCTTCAGCCGATGTTCTTGCCTGCCATCGAGTTTGATTGAAATTGTTACTTCGTGGACCCCGATAATTCCTGTATCCATGCTGCTGGTTGGTCGGCAACTGTGGTGGTACGTAATGGTTGGCTGGCTGCCCCTGTTCCTGTATTATGGCGTTTACTGTCGATCGACCCTGGACCTTTGCATTATATGCACAGGTTTCTGTTGAGTGCCCTGACGTGTTACAAATGGCACAATACAGTTGATTGAGAGCACATGCAGAACTAGTGTGACCAGGATTCTTATACTTAGTACAATAAACTTGTTTGGACAGATCCTCGGTCACGTTCTTACTGGCTTTCAACCAGTCCAGATCCTTCGTAAAGCCTCCAACTTTGTGCTCCAATTGTAAGGCCATTGCAATGTCATTCAATGTCATTCCGCCCACACATCGAATGATCGTGATCTGTTTTAGCTGTGGATTCAATTCGTTAATAAACCATTGTGTTATGACATCGTCTGGCAGGTTGGCATGCGCCAGTGGCAACTGCCCCAAATGAGTTCTAAACAGTGTCACATACTCCTGGACACTCTGGTGTGGTTTCTGCTAATTGTTTTGCAAATAGTCAAAAATTTCTGCAGGGTTCTTCTTCAAGCGAAACCTCTGCAGGAACGCATCCTTCACATCGTCATAATTACCAAAATGATTAATATCTTATTCTGTCAACCACCTTGCTGCTTCATTAACCAACGTGGCCTGAAACATGATGGCCTTATACGCCGGATCTGGTGGGTGGTTCAACACTGCATAACTGATTTCGAATGTGTGAACATGTGTGTCAGGGTCATCCCCCGAAAATCCACCAAATTTCATATAGGTCACTCCGGTTGGGATTGATCGAGGTGGAACGACTGGTTGTGGCTGCTGATGTTGTTTCTGCTGAAATTGTGGTTGTGGTTATGGCGGTGTTTGTTGTTGTTGCTGTAAGCCACTCATGGTTCTATTGTTGTTGGCATTGTTATTTCCTGAATTTTGGGGAGGCTTCTCGTGAGCTCCTTGGATTGGAGGGTCAACCTGCTCACCTTTCGGCCCAAAAATATCATTGTACGGATTGTTGAACTCAAAGTCTAGCAGCCTTTCCTCAACTTTGGTGTCGAAATTAGGTAGACTTGCACCGAAAAGTGTTGAACGCAGTAAGTGTCCACCAGGCAGCATGGCAGTATCACCGAAAAACTTCAAATTGCCACCGTGTGATACTGAACTTCCACCGAAATTTGTCAAACTCTCACCGGACCATACTGCACGATCACCGTAAACGTTCTGACCAGATAACGTAAACCTGCCACCAATAGCGATCGAAGTCTGACCAGATAGTGCGGAACTGTCTTCGCACTGCGTCTCTGTACAACCAGAATTCACCGTACCTTCTCTGAACGGTACCGAACTCACACCGGAATCCATGGGATTCTCGTCATGTACTACCGAACTTTCACCGGAATCGCTACTGGCTGACTGTACCGAACCTTCTGCCAGTGGACTTAACTGGCCTGTACTTCTAACCCCACGGGGTGTTCCTAATAGGTTTGGAACTGCCCAGGGATGTTGATCTCTCCTATACTTTGGGTAGGACTCATCGGAACAAGTAACCGGCATATATCACTTCTTCAAGTGGCGGTTACTATTCTCCATTACTTACGTTGAGTACTGCTCTTCCACCGTTTTGTTCCAATTCTGTTTCCATTTTCCTACAAACGGCGCCAGTGTTTAAAAGTGCTTTCGGTTAAGCCCTTCTAATCTCATTTTTGGGTTCTTGGGATGGACAGGGGTCTCCTAGTATAGAGGCCCTTTTTAATTTTCCCAATTCAATTCTCAGTTAACAACTAAAATACTCGATTCAACAGTTATTACTACGCAATGTGTCTACTCTATGTATCAAGTACTTACGAATTCGTGCAAAACTGTTAAAGTTAATCACAATGTTATGGTAATTAATGATTAATTACTATAATTGAATACTCAGACACAATACTCAGAATTCTGCAAATCTGCAACACAGCATCTCCAGCGCGATCGCCCAGACAGACAGTCTGGCGATCCTCGTCTCTACCGAAGACTACCGTGCTTGCCTTTTCATTATTCAAAAGAAGGTTACATCTTTTCGCCACGCCTTTTCGGTGCGTGCGAATATAGAAAAATAAAATTACATGGAGATCCAATCCGGCCGACAACAATGTGTTATCTAGTGCACTAGTGGTGAAAAGTGG
>MU260067.1:500000-587500 GCA_020310875.1 Ceratopteris richardii
ATTTACAATATCATGACTATACAAAAGTATAAGTGAACTATCTCTGAATTAATGTACATATGTGTACACATCTTCATCTTCTGAATATGCACTTCCTCCATGCTTCATAACTTGAACTTTTCTTCAGTCCTTGACTTCCAAACTTCATTAAAACTTCAATTGTCAATTGCCCTGCACCAACAGCTCCCCCTCAATCATCAATTGAGGTTTTCTCTATCTTCTTTATACCTGCCATGTCTTTGAATCTCTGTAGCTTTGGTCCATCCAAGCCTTTTATTAGCATATCAGCTATCTGATCTTTTGTTGAAGTATGTATGACTTTAATCTCTTTATCCATCACCTTCTCTTTTAGAAAGTAATACTGAATCTCAATGTGTTTAGTCCTGGCATGAAAAACAGGATTAGCAGCTAAATACAATGAACTCATGTTATCTCCATGAATAGTGGGTGTACTCTGAATGATGTCAAAACTCTTCATCAGAGTCTTAAGCCATATTACTTCCTTTGCAGCTTCAACCATACCTTTGTACTCTGCTTCTGTAGATGACAAAGCAACTGTGTGTTGCTTCTTTGAACACCAAGAAATTAACATATCTCCCACATAACACAAGTATCCATAAGTTGATCTCCTATCATCAGGATTACCTGCCCAATCTACATCACTATATATCTTGATGTTTGTATCTGATGTAAAACCATAATACAAACCTTCTTTGAGTGTACCCTTAATGTACCTCAACACTCTTTGACCTACAATCCAATGTTCTTTCCTAGGCTGAATTGAGACAAAACTCCAACTGCATATGACAAGTCAGGCCTAGTTAATGTAGCATAGATCAGACTACCAACCAAACTCTCATATAGTTTCATGTCCTTGGACTCTTCACCTCCATCTTGAGCATCTCTCTTCATCCAATTCTTCAAATCTGATAATTCCTCCCTAGTTGGAACACTAGGATCTCTGAATTGAGGCTTTTCTTCTTCACCTGTAATATAAGCTATCAAGTCTTTGCTCATAAGATGAGCTTCCATCCTCATTGACCATGCTGGATAGTTCTCTCTATCCAACTTCTCTATTTGAAGAGAATCTCCCATTCTTTCTTCACCTGTATATTGAATTCTTCAAACTGTATGAGTAATAGATGTACCTTTACTTCGAATAATTTTCCTTTTGTCTTCCTTGATGTCATATGACCTCCTTCTCAAGCTTTGCCCTCAAGCTTCCACCTTTTGAACCTTCAGATGTTGAATTCTTTATGACTGCAGTAGTCGGGATCCTCCTTCCTTCAATTTTGATACTTCTTGCTCTGATACCACTGATGGAGAGTGTTAATCTCCAAAAGAACAAGCTACTCTTGTAGTTAGAGCACCTCTATAACAAGAATAACTCAAACCTTCACCAATTTTAGAGGATCAATGATCAATTATAAAGATTTTGAAAAATCTGTGAAGGAGATGACTACACAGAAAGTCTACTGCACATATCTCTCTCATTAACTTATGAATTGTGTAAAGTTTTTTATGAAACTTTGCACAAGGTGTTGCTTACAGTTTGCGCACCTTCTCCAAGTTGAATCACTCCAAAAGATTCAGTATATCTTGAGAAATGATCTCAACAAGTTACCTATGTCTAAAAGTGCTCTTTTGAGAAGTCAATTTCGACACCTATAACTTTTAACACTTGGTTCTCTCAATTTAGAACCCGTTTATGAAAATGCTTTTAGCCACAGATAGCTTACCTTCCAACTTAAAGACTGAGTGCTTGCTTGCTCAAAACTTTACACTGTGGAAGGAGAACTAACCAAAACATTAACATCAAATTTTGTGCCTGTTTCAGGAACCAGTGAACACTTCTTCACATATGAATGTTCCTACACATAATTCTCACAGCAACTGATCGAAGAGCTCTCCAATGTTTAGATCTGCACTATGCTTACGAACTCCAGCAATCTATTTCTGGATCTATCTCTTTTCTAATCTCTCTCTTTTATTGTCTCTCTCTCTCTCTTTCTCTTTCCTTTCTACCTCTTTCTCTTTCAATTTCTATCTCTCTCTCCGTCTCTCTCTCTTCCATTGAGTGAATTGAGAAGGACATCAATGATATATAGTATTGATCCATGCCAAAGCCACCTACACACTTATTCTTGACTACGCATTTGCATAAGTGTGTCACTTTCTTATATGCATACATAATGTTCATTCTTTATTGGGGCAGTCAAATGAGTGGATACTTTCATCTAATGTTATTTTTTTGTCAACAAATTTTAGTTGGTTGATGTATCTAAAGAGAATTTTTTGTGTTCTTCTTTTAAATTTAGAATTTTATAGGGTTAACATCTAAGTTTCAAAACTTAATTGGACTTGAAATCATCTTCTCTTCTTATAATCACTTTATAAGAATATAACTACTAGGTTATGGTTCAATAATAAGTGATCGAATTGGCTTTGAAGATAAAGGTCTCTCAACTTATCTTAAATAAAGTGAGTATCCTTTTTTCTTAGATAGTCCATTATATGGATGTCGTTAGCTTTATTTGATATCCATACATATGCTTCCTTCCTTTAACGATGATAACATTTTGTCTATTGCCAAGATTTTCCAACATGGGACTCATATAATGGACACTAATCCTAGATAGATAGTTCTATCATCTTAGAAGTCTCACCTTACATTTAGGAATAATAAATAAAACTTTGTTTGCTTTGCAAAGAGGTGAGACAAAAGTATAGAGGGTCTTTGGAAAAGCCTGCTCTAGACTAGTCTATTTCTGGCTTGGAAACTCTTGTAGACTCTCTAAGCTATAAAATGATGCATAAAAATAGCCATATTACTTTTGAGCATTGATCTCAACTATTTGAGACAAGACATTCTATTTCTAGATTTTGATATAGAGAAGAAATCCTTATACTTGTGGAAGAAGGCTCTCAAGAAAATACTCAAAGCTCTAAATTTTCTACGAATTGAACAAAATACTTTTGTAGAGCTTCAAATGGGAATATACGTGAAAAAACAGAAGTTATTTCATGAATTTATAGTGACAAGAGAGTGAGAAATATACTTAAGAAGACCTAGGTGTGATCTTGACATTTCAAAAAGCAGATAGTGCACATATACAGCCATAGAAATTGGCTCATATCTCTGTACACAAAGTTCCAATTACAAAAATATTGCATACACAAGCTCGCAAGGATGTTATCTTCATGATCCAAGAATTACATGAGACAATTTATACCATATCTTCACTTCAATGACTTGCTAAAGTTGGTAGACTTGGAGAATACACAAGCAGTAAAGAACAATAGATGAAGATGATGATAATCTTCAAGTATGAGCATTGAAATGCAAAGTAATATACATGCAGATGTTGGAGGACTCTAAGGACTATGAGATAAGTACAAAGGCCACTATAGAAGTGAGTGAAAGCGTAGATGCTTCCCCTAACTCCTAGTGAGGTATATATAAGCTTTTCTCCTTCATTTTAGTAGGTATTTGTTGATTGATTCTACTAAAGATTCCACTCACTTTTTGGTATATATTTGAATTTTGAATTCAAACATGAGTCGTGTCTTTTTTCTCCCTTTGAACTTACTTTGAATCTCCAATATTCTTCCTCAAAAGGACTTTTACAACAAATAAAAATATAGTGAAAATTATTCTTAGAAATACATATGTGTATACATACACATTTCTTCTCATAGTCCAATGTGATCCATGTATATAGTCATGCACTTAGGCTTGCCATATGGATCAACAACTCTCCCAGAAGCCTAAGATGCTTGATTCTTCATTCCGTTGCACTCTCCTAAAGTCCAATAATTGATTTTCATTTGTTTGGGTTTACTCCATCCAAAGATTTAGTCATCATGTCTACACATTGTTGTTGAATTGAGATGTATGTAAGTTCAATCTCCTTTCTTTTAATCTTCTACCTAGCATAATGATAATAGAAATCATTGTTGTTGGTCCTTTCTATAGAGAGTACACACGTGGAAGCAAAATGAAAAGTAAAGTACTCTCACAAGACAAAGAATGTGTGCGACACAAAATGAGTAGACCATGAAATGGGTAAACTCATGTGGATTAGAAATGAGCTTGCCAAGAGCATGGAGTAGGCTCCTCAAGCTTCTAACCAAGTACAAATGAGGGGAGAGGCTCTCCTTATATAGATTTGGGAGGGGCTCAAAAGTACATCATATGTGGAATAAGTCTCCTGAAAGGAGAATGAATACAACTGGTAGAAGCACATGGCAAGCTACCCAAATACAAAGGAAATACAATATAAAATGGAAATAGACTAGAAATGGAGTGCCTCCTAGATACAAAATTGAGATGCACTCATGCGGATACAAATGTAGATGAAGTAGGAGCAATCATGTCTTCAACACCCCCTTTGCAGCTCCATTTTGGAGCGGCTAAATGCTGCAGAGGTCCACCAAGCGCTGAAGCGGAATCGGAGATACAGCCTTCGTGAACATGTCCGCCAGGTTCTCTTGAGAGGTATACTGCTCTAGAGTAATCTCCTCAGATATGAGCTTCTCGCGGATGAAGTGGTACTGGATCTCGATGTGCTTCGTCCGAGCGTGGAACACTAGATTCTTGGCGATGGCCAAGGCTGACTGGTTGTCCATGCGAATACATGTTGCAGTATCCTGCAAAACACCAATGTCAGATAATAAACGTCGAGGCCAGATGGCCTCACATGCTGCAAAGCTCGATGCTCGGTACTCGGCCTCGGTAGATGATAGAGCAACTGTAGGCTGCTTCTTACTTGCCCAAGAGATAGGTCCTGAGCCAAGCAAGAATATATACCCAAAAGTAGACCGTCAAGAATCAGGATCACCAGCCCAATCAGAATCTGAATATTCGGCGAGTTCAATGCTCCCTCTATACCAAAGACCATGATGTCGAGTGAGGGCAAGGTATCGAAGTAGTCTCTGAGCAGTATCTCAATGAGTCTGACGAGGTTGATGTTCAAACTGACTGAGTATACCAACTGCATAAGCAATATCTGGTCTAGTGTTGGCAAGATAGAGTACTGAGCCAACAAGCTATCAATAGGTATGCACATCCACAAGTGATGATGAGTCCTCCAATGTAAGCTTGATGTTTGGATCAAGTGGTGTAGAAACTGAGCAACACTGGTCCATGTTATATCTGGAAAGTAGATCAAAGCAGTACTTCTTCTGTGATAGGAATACACCTTCTTTTGTTTGCCAAACTTCCATACCCAAGAAGTAGTGTAGTAATCCAAGATCTGTCATAGAGTACTCAAGATGAAGCTGTGTGATGATAAATTGGATGTGTTCTTCGTCTGAGCCTGTCAAGATCAAGTCATCTACATAGAGAATGATGATGGCTACTAAAGACTCCTTTTGATAGATATAGAGATTAGCATCAGCATTGCTTCTGTGAAATCCCTTGTCTTCAAAGAACTTGTGAATCTTTTCATACCAGGCCCTGGGAGCTTGCTTGAGCCCATAAAGTGATTTGTGAAGTTTGTACACTTGATCTTCCTTTCCTTTTAACTTGAAGCCTTCAAGTTGTTCAACATATACTTCTTCTTGAAGATCTCCATTGAGGAATGCACTTTTGACGTCCAGTTGGTAAATGGGCCACTTAAAGTGAGCACTTAGTGCTAAGATGATTCTTATGGTTGTGAATCTTGCAGTAGGAGCAAAGGTTTCTTCATAGTCAATGCTATGTTGTTGCTTGTATCCCTTCGCGACTAATCTTGCCTTATATTTATCTAGAGTGCCATCAGACTTGTATTTGACTTTGTGTATCCACTTGAATCCTATGACTTGATGGTTGGTTGGTTTGGGAACTAATGTCCAAGTCTTGTTCTTTGCTATTGCATCCAGTTCCTCTTTCATAGCTGCTTCCCACTCTGGTTGGCCTTGAGCTTCTTTGTAGTTGGATGGCTCTGGAATTTGCTGAATTTGGTGAATTAGAGCATAATTAACATAATGACTTTGTTCGTGTTGTCTCTTATCAAGAAGCCTTTGAGATCGGCATGGTTGTTGTGAAGTATTGGCTTCTAAGTTGGAGTTTGGAAATATTGAGTCCCCCTCTGAAGTGTAGATAGGTGGACTAAGACTTGTACTTGAATCTTTTCTTGAGTATGTGGAAGCTTCATTGAAGATCACATCCTTCGAAATGGTGATGGAGTGGTTTTCCATATCATATAGATGGTATGACTTTGATTGGTCATTGTACCCTATGAATATGTATTTCTTGGACTTTGATTGTAACTTGTTTCTATCTTCTTTTGGTACATCATTAGGGCGAAAAACGGCCGAAAAGGGGCTGTTTGCTAATGAGAGATTAAGGAAATTGACAAATAGCGTCTTTCCACGTGTACAAGAATATAACATTGCTGTCTCTTTTAACCGTATGGAGAATTTCTTTTTTTAATACAATTTTCTTTCAAAGCGCCGCTAAAGTGATGAAGAGTCTCGTATTCAGTGTACAATTTTTCGGTTTGATGCAAAAAAAGATACTTTTGCACACTACACAAAGCATATTCTCGAATTTCCAAGAAGGAATTGATTTTTGAAGATACGAAATATTTTTGGGTTCACAAAATGTCATGATCATTCAACGACAGGGTTAACATCAAATCAAAAGTTTCCACGTGTACAAAGCCTTTTTTTCTATAAATACTGCCAAAATTTGTGAACGTCGGTTTCTCGCTTTGAACATTCTTCTTCTCCTAAGTTCAAATGGCTTCTTCTTCTCGTCGTCCTTCCAATCGCGTAACTTCATGTGAGGTTTACAACAGAAGAGAGGATTCTTTGTGGAAACCTCTTTCCGTGAAAGTAAATGACTGGGTTACTATGCTTCCTAGCTGTAGAGGTGCCCATAAAGTCAAGCGTGCCAAAAGAGACAACACAAGAAACCATTGGAAGGGACGTATTCTCAGTTTCAAATTGAAGAGATGCGGTTGGTTTGCACGAGTACAACATGTGTACACTGCTAAGGATCTTGTTCTAGAAAATCATCTGCAATTCCCTTCGTACTGTAAGTGAAGTTTGACAATGCTCTTCTATCATTCCAGTTGATTTTGTATAATGAAACATATGTTTTTGTACTGCAGATATCTTTCCTTCCAATATTGTGGAATGGCAACCTGTTGAATGTTTAACAGGAACATTCAGAGTTCTTCATAAGGAATATGCAGAACTCATGTATGCAGAGAAATCTGTTCAATTCTTCAATAGCATAGAGTTATTTGTCCATTATGCAGATTATCAAGTGCCGTCAGGGAGGAGTTCTTATGGAATTCTTGTACACGTACCTAGTCCTTGCATCTCTTCATTAGATTGGGATGCTCCTGATCATTCAACAATTTCAAGTTTTCTCTGCAAAATTAAATTTGACATCCAGAAGGCAATGTCAGCAGGCCTAATTTCGAGAAGGATAAAGATTCAATGGTTTTTGCCTATTCATGTCTTTGTAGCATGCTTTAAAAACATGTTATTACAGAAAACAAAAACAATGTGGTTGAATAGGAGAGTCCCTATTTCAGAGATTGATGATGTTTTAGGTAGGGAATGGGATAGCAAAGAAGTTCAAAAGCTAGGTGACATTATTTTATGTAAAGTTAGTCCCAATTCTCTTTCAATCTCATATCAGATATGTCGACAATCTCTGGTTCTAGGATATGACTATAGAAGGTGGAAAAAAAAGCTTGGACTTTGGATAGCCTTGGACTCAGAGGAGAGCTGTCCAGAATTTGAGTTAGAAGTATTGATTCATCCAGATTTTCAATCAAGGAAAATAATTGTCACTGCAAATTGGAATCTCAGAAATGTAAGGGAGCTTCTAGAATACCTTGATGAGGTATCATCTCAGTGTAGATTCTCAATTGATGATGCAATAGTTAACATTAGATCAGAGAAATCATTATCTTGCATAAGCTACCTGCCACCAAGGGTGATTAAGTTCCAACCTTTAAGATTGTAACAAGTTAACCCTGACATTCTTACATAATGTATCTTCATCTAATAGAAGCTTCTATTGATACTTCCATTGAATTTTCTTGGCAGGATGGTTACAAACAATGTGTGTTAAATTATTAATTTTAAATGTCTTAGATATTTTTTAGGTCCTTAATTTCATATTTCCATTGATTTTTTTTTGCAGGAGTGAATTGATGACTAAGAAATAATTATACAGGAACTTGCATAAGTTAATTCTAGATGAAGAAGAGATCTAGAATTGAATATCTAATTTCAATTTAATAATTATAGTCTATCAAAGGTGCACACTAGTCTCAGCTAAATAATTTGATTCTATCCAACTTTTCTGTCCTCAAGTAATGCAAGAGAAATTATCATGGTACACATAACAAGTAATATAAGAGAGTGTGGAGAACTTGGTGCAAATTCCAATCCAAGGTTTGGTATTTCAATATTAGAAGAGCATGTCTTAAGGCATAAAGCAGAGGAGATATCTGAAATTGTCGGATGGCCCTTATCGCTTACATCGGTCGTGTTAGCAAACTACCGCGAGAGAAATTATCATGGTACAAACACAAACTACCAAGTAATATAAGAGAGTGTGGAGAACTTGGTGCAAATTCCAATCCAAGGTTTGGTATTTCAATATTAGAAGAGCATGTCTTAAGGCATAAAGCAGAGGAGACGAGATAAGTGAAGACGACCGATGCAAGCGACTAGTGCAATCTGAAATTGTCGGATGGCCCTTATCGCTTACATCGGTCGTGTTAGCAAACTACCGCGAGAGAAATTATCATGGTACAAATGCAAACTACCAAGTAATATAAGAGAGAGTGGAGAACTTGGTGCAAATTCCAATCCAAGGTTTGGTATTTCAATATTAGAAGAGCATGTCTTAAGGCATAAAGTAGAGGAGACGAGATAAGTGAAGACGACCGATGCAAGTGACTAGTGCAATCTGAAATTGTCGGATGGCCCTTTTCGCTTACATCGGTTGTGTTAGCAAACTACCGCGGGAGACTTCAAGAAGTGACCTTGCGTAAAGATTTGACTCACGAGTATAAAAACTAGCAACAGTGATGAAATGGATAATACGACCGATGCAAGCGATAGGGGCAATCCAAGATTCTCCGATTCCCCGTATCGCTTGTATCGGTCGTGTCCTCTTAATTCTTTATGTCCTTCTGTAACTTCTCGAATTTAAACACTTTCCAACAAGAATGAAGTAAAAAACCCACAATGCATTCATAATTGTGACATTAATATACTTAATTGGACCATCCAATGAACTTTTGTCAAACTCTCAAGAGGTTCAATACAACTGTGACCATCTTCCAGATGAAGATTGGCATAACTACATACAATTTGTTAAAAAATAAATCTTCCAACCTTGGTTGGCTTTACAATTGATTTCAATCTAAGACTCAAAAATTGATTTAACCCTTTCTATCCTTTTTAGAGCCTTGCTATCTCTGTTGCTTCTGTCCCTTTTTGGAGCTTTCAGCTTGACTCTTTATGTTGTTCCCATGCTTTAGTGGTGAGTGAAGAGGAAGCCCTTTCTTTTTATCTTCAGACTGTTTTTTATCAGGTGGAGGGGGTGGAGGTGAGTCTGGATCATATGGGCAGATTGCATGTTTCATGATACTATTTATTGCTCTCTCTCTGATCAAGATGATCCATGCTTCCGGGTAGTCTGATAAATTCAATTCAGGTTTGTGGAACCTTCTTTCCAAGAATCTTACAGCATTTGCAATCACTCTCCAGCCACATGATGTTGAGTCTCTCTGCAATGGCACATGAATTTGGCTGTATCCAAATTGCTTTTGTTCATTCATTTTAGCTATTCCTGGAAAATTCTGATCAATATGCATCTTGAGAAGCTTTGCAGCACTGCATTGTAAAGTGAAAATCAAAACGGGGCATGGCTTTAAAATAGAGAACAACAAAATGTATAGTAACTTACACTTTGCAATTCCCATGCTGTGATGGAAGAGAATTGAGGAAAAGAGCTTGATATGCATTGAAGTCCACAATAATCAAACTCCAATGGCCCCTGTCAATGAGTTGCATGTAAATATACTTTCTTAAATGAAACAAATATGTTTCCAAAATGAAGATGAATACTTACTTTTCAATATATGGGTAAATAACACATTCTACTTCTTCTGTAAAACCCCGTAGAAAGGACTTGGCATCTCCATGTTTATGCAAAAAACACTGTGTCACCAGAGGATCTAAAATAAATACTTTTCTTTGAACCGCTTCCTCACATTGTTGAAGAAGAACCCTACAAATCAAGAAATAAAAATGCAGTTAAGGAACTAGAAAATTATGCAAAACAAAAGCATTTTAAGGCCTCTAGATATACCTGAGTGAAATGTTGACCACACTATCTGATATTTCAAGATGAAGCTCCCTCAACATTTTGTTATCTTCAGGTCTAATGTCAAGAAACAATTCACTTTGCCATGGCATTGCAACATTAACTATAACCTGCCCATCTCCTTTCTTGAGGAGCTCTTTATTTGCTTTCTGTAACTTTTGAATCTGGGTTAAGATGGCACTTTCCTCTGTAAATAATCCCTGCTTTTTCCTCTCCTCCTCACTATTTGCTGCAGTTCTAGTCTCATGATCATGAGTGACTTGAGCGTTGATCTCTTCAATGACAACTGTTGTTTTAGGTGCTCGAGCTGGAGGTATATTTAAAATATCGAAGAATTTTTTATCGTGGTGATCAATAGGAACCAGAGCTTTATCAAACTTATATCTTATTCTTGAAACAATAACATAATCCTTCGCCATTAGTGTTACCCTATGAGAATGAGCAGCACATAAGTAGGCATCATTCATGAAATCAATAGCAAAGTCCTCTGCAGCTTCTTGCAGGCATAGCAGTGCTTGAGTTTGCCACCTCACATTGACAAAGGATGAGGTCTTCATCAAAGAACAGAGGTTGGCTGAGATCTGCTTGACAACTCTCATAAATGGAAGTCTTGGGATCAACAATCCCACAGACTTTTGAGCTCTTCTAATTTCCCTTAAAGACTTTACATGGTAGTTGACCCTTTTTTTTGAAGGCTTGTCTGGCACATTGGCTTGAACCTTCTGGGAATTTTGCTCCTGGACATTTTCCCCTTGGGCATTCTTGTCCTGACCCTCAGGGTACAACTTCCTTGCTGTCTTTTTGGTTCTAGCCATACTCTGCAAAAAATCAGTCTTTAGGCAAGGAATTAGGAGAAGTGGAATATTCCACTGTCAAAACTTACTCTCAAAAAGCTATGATCAATGACTCTTTCCACTATCAGAGGCACGATCGATGCAAGCGATAACAGTCATCCGGAAATGCCCGGATGTCCCTGATCGCTTGCATCGGTCGTCTTTAAATTAATCATCAAATATCAATAAATAATATCTTACAATGCAAAATACTCAATTATCACTAAGATAAAGATAATTGGAAAACTATAATCAATGACTCTTTCCACTATCAGAGGCATGACCGATGCAAGCAATAGCAATCATCCGGAAATGCCCGGATGTCCCTGATCGCTTGCATCGGTCGTCTTCAAATTTATCATCAAATATCAATGAAATATATCTTACAATTCAAAATACTCAATTATCACTAAGAAAACGATAATTGGAAAACTATAATGAATGACTCTTTCCACTATCAGAGGCACGACTGATGCAAGCGATAGCAGTCATCCGGAAATGCTCGTATGTCCCTGATCGCTTGCATCGGTCGTCTTTAAATTATCATGAAATATCAATAAAATATATCTTACAATGCAAAATACTCAATTACCACTAAGAAAAAGATAATTGGAAAACTATAATCAATGACTCGTTCCACTGTAAGAGACACGACCGATCCAAGCGATAAGAGTTATCCGTAAATGCCCGGACGTCCCTCATCGCTTGCATCGGTCGTCCCTGAATTCATCATCATATTTCAATAAATAGTAGTTAAAATAAAGGTAACAATGCGTTATACTCAAGCATAGCAAAGGAAACCAAAATTTGCAAGCTATGATCAAGGACTCGATGATATTAAAAAACATGACCGATCCAAGCGATTAGGGTTATCCAAAAATCTCGGATGTCCCTAATCGCTTGCATCGGTCGTGTCCACATTACCTTACGTAGAGAGCGCTCTCTATAGAAATTGTGAAGTAGGCTAAAAACGTGGTGGCAATGGAACCTCGACGCTTGGCAAGTGTTGACAGAAAAAAATGAAGGAAATGAATAGGGAAGCTTAAATAGGTCCCAAAACTGAGTTGATCATTGTGCCACGTGGCATGCTCCGATTGGTCCACGTCAGATACCCGTTGCGAATTCCAACGTCTTTTGCCACGTGGCATGATTTGATTGATCCACGTCATCTATCCATTGCATCGGGGAACGTACACTTTACCACGTGGCACTCTATGATTGGTCGACCTCATTCGACCGTTTCTTCCCTCCTCGCCTATAGAAATCTACTTCCTTCACAAACTCAAACTTTCAACCTTCAGAGAACTTGTCTCACTAGAGACACGACCGATCCAAGCGATAAGAGTCATCCGTAAATGCCCGGATGTCACTCATCGCTTGCATCGGTCGTCCCTGAATTCATCATCATATTTCAATAAATAGAAGTTAAAATAAAGGTAACAATGCGTTATACTCAAGCAACACAAAAGAAACCAAAATTTGCAAGGTATGATCAAGGACTCGATGCTATTTAAAAAACATGACCGATCCAAGCGATTAGGGTTATCCAAAAATCTCGGATGTCCCTAATCGCTTGCATCGGTCATGTCCACATTACCTTACAGAGAGAGCGCTCTCTATAGAAATTGTGAAGTAGCCAAAAAACTTGGTGGCAATGGAACCTCCACGCTTGGCAAGTGTTGACAAAAAAAAAAAGCAAATGAATAGGGAAGCTTAAATAGGTCCCAAAACTGAGTTGACCCTTGTGCCACATGGCATGCCCCGATTGGTCCACGTCAGATACCCGTTGCGAATTCCAACGTATTTTGCCACGTGGCATGATTTGATTGATCCACGTCATCTATCCATTGCATCAGGCAACGTACACGTTGCCACGTGGCACTCTGTGATTGGTCCACCTCATTCGACCGTTTCTTCCCTCCTCGCCTATAAATACCTATTTCTTCACAATCTCAAACTTTCAACCTTCAGAGAATTTCTCACCTACATGTGTATTTTTCTTTCGTCGCCGACACGACCGATACAAGCGATTTTCGCCGTTTGACCTACGTTGACTCGCTCTAGTCGCTTGCATCGGTTGTGTTCTCCTAATAGACATACAAGAGAAGCTGCAGCTTAGATGGAGGTAATGAATGAGATCCTTAGTGTCTCTCCATCAGAGAAACTTCTTGATTTCATGGTTCAAGAGGGTTTAAGTGTAGATTATTTTCCTGATGCAATGACCATATTCAACCCCGAAATTGATTTTGAAAATTTCTTAGAGAACTCGAAAAGTTTTCTTAAGGATGAGTGGGAGATTTTCTTGGGGTTGGTCAATGGGAGGATCCTTTCTATTTCTCAGAAAACCTATGTCCATCCTCACATCTTTGGGAAGGATCCAATAGATAGGGCTAAAATCACAAGAAAATGCAGAAGGATATCCCCTTTGCCAGGGAAGCTTGATTTATGCCCAGAGCATGAAAAGGACTGCTGCTTGCTCCCTTTAAACATTGCTTTCTTGATATGGCTTGATCATATCTCAGTTGAAAGGGAGGAAAATGTTCATGATGAAGACGAGCCTTGCTTAGAGCTGGCACTTGAGGCTAGCTCAAAAACTATGAAAGGTGTCATGGAGATTGTTGAGGAGATCAATCTCCAAGCAGAAGAAGAGCAAGTCAAAGATTTTGATGTGGCCACTTTTAAAGCAGAGACTGCAATAAGGGAGCCAACTGAAGAAGTTCAAGTGTCTGAGAAGTCCCTACTTCTCCCAAATCTACCTTTTTACTTTATCTCTGGGAAAGAGTTCATACCTCTATTTTACATTCAGGAACTTTTCAATCTAAGGGAGGACTACTGTCTTGCAGCTATAGCTGAGGCAGAAGAAGTTGCAAGGAGATTCATCAATAAGAAAGGAGAAAGAAGAGAGGAATTTTTGCGTCTTGATTTGGATTTGTCTAATGAAGAATTCAAAGATTCATCACAAGCTCTTTCAAAATGCTTTGAGAAAGCTATCTCAGAGAAGCCAAAACTTGCTGATGAAGAGTTTGATGAGCATCAGAAGCAACTTGGAATATACTCGTTTGGACGTGGCTATTCATTCTTGGATGTCGCTGAGGACAAAGGAACAATTTGTATTGACTCAAAAGAGCTCATTGAGGAGGAAGATGAGGTCAAGGTATGTTGTTTGATATATTCTATCAATTAAAGTTTTTGTCCGAGATCTCTATTTTTAAGTGAGAAAATGACCACGACTGATGCAAGCGATACAACCTAACGGATAATCTCCGTTGGGCCTTATCACTTGCATCGGTCGTGTTCAGACTTGAAGAGGAAGATGAGGTCAAGTATGTAGTAAAATATATTCTCATGATTTAAAGGCAAAGGAGATGAGATGGGCTTGATGCAAAATCTCTATCTTGTGTCAGTTTGTCCAAGTTCTCCATTAGAAGTTGATCACGACCGATGCAAGCGACAAGGCCCATCAGATATTTTCCGTCGGGCCTCATCGCTTGCATCGGTCGTGTTTGGACTTTAGGAAGATGACGTCAAGGTATGCAGTTAACTATATTCTCAAGAACTTTAGGTTAAGGATATGAGATGGGACCAATGCAAAATCTCTTTCTTGTATCAGATTTGTCCAAGTTCTCCATTTGAAGTGTCAGAAATGGATCACGACCGATGCAAGCGATTAGGCCCATCGGATATTTTCCGCTGGGCCTCATCGCTTGCATCGGTCGTGTTTGGACTTGAGGAAGATGACGTCAAGGTATACAGTTAACTATGTTCTCAAGAACTTTAGGTTAAGGATATGAGATGGGACCAAGGCAAAATCTCTTTCTTGTATCAGATTTGTCCAAGTTCTCCATTCGAAGTGTCAGAAATGGATCACGACCGATGCAAGCGATTAGGCCCATCGGATATTTTCCGCTTGGCCTCATCGCTTGCATCGGTCGTGTTTGGACTTGAGGAAGATGACGTCAAGGTATACAGTTAACTATGTTCTCAAGATCTTTAGGTTAAGGATATGAGATGGGACCAATGCAAAATCTCTTTCTTGTATCAGATTTGTCCAAGTTCTCCATTCGAAGTGTCAGAAATGGATCACGACCGATGCAAGCGATTAGGCCCATCGGATATTTCTGCTGGGCCTTATCGCTTGTATCGGTCATGTCTAGGAGTTGCATGCAGCAATGATAATACATGTCTTGCTTGTGGGAATTCCCCTCATTTATCAAACATTAGATGTTTCTAGGCAGTTTGCAAATAGATATTGATGACGACCGATGCAAGCGATAACGACAATCTGAATTTCTCTGAAGACCCTTATCGCTTGCATCAGTCGTGTCTCTTGCTTTTCTTTCTAATAGTTTCAAGTTACTTCACATGTTTCCTTAAGTGTGCTTGCAATTCATCTAACCATGTTTTTCATTTTTATCACAGTTAACTTTATTGGATGAAGACAATTACCTTGGCAGGGGCAAGGGAACAAGAAAAGCCTTAGAAGAGAAAGGAAAAGCAAAGGTGGATATTCATTCTATTATCCACTATCTTCCAAAGTTGAACCCAGCCACTTTTTGTGTTATTCACAAGCACTATAGTGAGAAGCCAGACTTTGCATTGTTCTGCTTGAGGACTCTATCAAAATACATGGGTTTTACTCCAATACCCTTTAATGCTTTCAGAGTTTTACTGCTTGAAAGAGCAACTGCATTCAGAATTTTTGGATATGCCCCTGGACTCAATGCTTCAAGGGCAGGGTACTTTCTTTGTTATTCAAGCTATGCAATGGCTGCAGGGGTGTCAGATTTAAAAAGCATTGCTGGATACAGGAGAAAAGAGTTCCTGAGATATAGAGGTGATTTGCCAGAGCCAAGCTCTTTCAAAAGGCTCAAGGAATGACTTGATTTTTTCAAATTCTATATCTCAACAAATGTACATATACAGAAATTGCCCAATGTGATATAAGACATTGCAAATTTTTTTGGTGTAATTGTTATTGATTCTCTGGTCAAAGTCATCTGATGGTAGTAGACATATTTCTTTTCAAAGCATAATACATCATGAAATGTACATACATGACATCTTTTATTTCTCAAAGAAATAAAAGACATTGCAAATATTAAAGCTCTGTTTGAAATGTGGTCTTTTTCAGTTTGTGATATTGATACATGATTTGTCTGGTGATAGCCATATCCTTCTGATTATATTTGGCATGAGGTCCTTTGTAATTGTCTTCTAAAGAACCAATCAAAAAGCTCTCTGAAGGCATTGCTCTTTGTTACTCCTCCTCCTTTCCTTGTACACCTAAAGAAGCTTGTCCTTGCTTGATAATGAGATTTTTCCATGCCTTGGGTGTTCCACATGGCAAGTGGTTCTTTTTCTGCAAAGAATGCACCATGCACAAGAAGAATATGCTGGAAAGCAGAAGAATTTCATTAGATCTTTATTTCAATTAAAAATAAATAAATTGAATAAAATATCTTTGGAGCTCACCAAGTAGTATGTTATGTCTTTGGCACCCCATGCCTCTATGATGGTTTCTATAAGCTCTGTGGTCGCCTTTCTGAAATCTGTCACATAACTTTTTGATGTTACCTGCTGCCTCATGATCTTTAAAAGATTATCTAGTTTGACCCACACCTCCATTCTATTTTTTGCTATTTCTGGTTTGCTTTTTACATTAGTCGTGACCTCACAAAATGTTTTCCATGAATTCCACATGGCATTAAGTTGTTTGCCATCATGGTTGCTGAAGAATCTCCTTGCTTTTGCACCTCCCATTGAGACATCCTGTAAAACATCACTTGTATTTTGTGAAAGCTTTGGATCTTTTCTTAGATGAACATCACCACCATGAAACCCCATTTCTGAAAGAAGACATTCACATTTTTTTATGCATTCATCTGCAAGAGTTGTAGGCTTGATAGAATATGCATAATCCAAGTGAAGACGGACCAACTTGTCAATGATTCTTAACTCTGCATGTAGTGTACATATGTGTACATTTGTCAATGCTATTGGAAGTATGGGATCCCAAATCATTGAAGAAGATGAGTAGTTACGAAGAATAACATTTTGTCTAGAAGGAGCCTCTTCACCCTCAGCTCTAGTAATCCATCCATTTGTGCCTGGGCTTTGCATGCAGTACAAGCAAGGGTATTTAGAATTTGCTCCCCCACTTATACCAAACATGCATTTGAGTGTCTTTAGGTCTCCACTCAAATGCCACTCAACTTGAAAGTTTCCATAGTCTTTGACATTCAACAATTCTCCTGCATGATGCCCTTGGATAACATTTGGAATGTTTGTCTGTGAGAATAACCATTTAAGTGTTTTATGGCTCTCAGATGGAACTTGAGCACAACCAACCCACCATAACTCCATTTCTGATTGTACTTTGAGAGATGGAGTATCCAATTTCCCAAGGCTATAGTCCAAAGCTTTGTTCATCAGTGCAATGCTTATTCTCTCCATCTTTTGATGTTTTTTAAGCTCAGCTTCATCAAGTTTGATTACAAATTTCAATAGACCAGAACATTCATGCTCTTTTATATTATAGAACTGAACCATGTATGTTTGAAGTTTTATAACATCTATCCATATGTTGTTAAATGCATTGTAAGTGAAATGTAACTTTTGTTTTCCTACTTCGTAAGACATGTTACCGTGAATATGTTTATATTCACCAAATATTGATGTGATCTTCTTATTGAAGCAGAGCCGAAACTTTCCTACATGATGGGGTCTAGGCAATCCAAAACTTCTAACTTTGTTAAATTTTAAAAATTCACACCAAACTTTTGAAATTGCTCTATAACCTTTCCTACTCACTCCGACACTATCACAAATATTTTGAATTTGAGATGGTTCTAGTAAAAGATTCATTTCTGTCATGAGTTTTTGAAAAACAAAGCGTTTCAAGCATGTATTTTCATTTAGTTTCAATAGTCTTAAAACATCATTTTGACTCAAAATTTCATTACAGAAATGTATGCGCTCAAAACTGCTCGACATATTGAAACCTAACACATTTGTCACATGATCTCTAACAATTTTCATTCTTTTCTTTTTCTGGCCAGATTTTTCAGTCAAATCTAAAAAAGGTTTTACTCGTTTTGACCGCATTCTCAAACCTATAGGAGTTTCTTTCATTTTTTTAAAAGACTCTAACTGAGAAGATAAAGTGGATAATTTGTTTTCTAGATCTCTCATATGTAAATTCTTTTGGTGTAGTGTGTTTTGTAAATAGTTTATGTATTGTACATAATTCCTTGAAATATCCCAGAGCCTTGAACAATAGCCTCGTAAACCATCCTCACCATCTCCCACAAATCTAATCAGATCATGAAGATTATGAAAAGGGGGGTACCTTCCAGTTTGTGGATCAATTGGATAAACAGATCCATCTGTCCATATGTCGATATGTTTCTTGCCTTCCTTTCGCAATCCATCCACTTCAAGAGGATGAAGAGCCCTTCGAAATACGTTTCTTGTCGTCGCATACGCCTGACTAACTGCAATGTTGATATGGAACTTTTTACAATGATTTCGATTGTTTGAAAGCTCAGGGAGAGTATTTGGGTTAACGTTCTCCATGGTCTGCTATGAAAAATGACCAGCAAGTGTCTAAAATGACGTGAAAGGGAGAAACAGGCTTGCTATGAAAAGTAGAGAAAAAAAGCGCAAAACGTCATCAGCACACATTATATAGGTCCGTGAACAAGAGAAAATTTCAACTTTTGAGGCGTAAGATATCACACAAACTTCGAGGCGTAAGATATCACACAAACTTTTCATGATTATATGATACGAGTTTCTCTCTCTTCAAAATTTGCATAAGATACGTTTTAAATGAACTTACACGGAATTTCTTAAAGGATTTGACAACTTTAATCCCGATTAAGCACAACTAATTGAAATCTTTACACGGCCCTTTTTGGGCCGTTTTTTGCCCTAATGTGGACAAAAGCTTCACTACCAAAGACTCGAAAGTAATTCACATTTGGTTTTCTTCCATAGTATGCTTCGCAGGGTGTTTTATTGTGTAATGCACTTGTAAATCGTCGATTAAGAATGTGAACGGCAGTATGCACGACTTCTGCCCAGAACTTGTAGGGTTGATCCTTGTAATGAAGCATAGTTCTTGCCATTTCCATCACACTGTGTATCTTTCTTTCAGCTCCATTCTGGGATGGAGTATGTGGCTGAGTGACTTGTCTTTTGATCCATTTCTGGTTGAGAAAGTTATCAAAGTCATGATTGATAAACTCACCACCTCCATCTGATCTGATGGTTTTAACTTTAGTCGAAGCTTCATTCTCAACTTCCTTGATCCAAGTTTGAAACTTAGAGAATGTGTCTGCCTTTGACTTCAAAAAGTACACCCAAATATAGCGAGAGTGGTCATGTACTAGAAGATAAAAGTAGAGGGATCCACTCAAGGATGGGGTGTTCATGGGTCCACATAAGTCCATGTGGATAAGGGCTAGAGGGTTCCTAGCTCGTGTTGAAGCTTCCTTGGGAACTGGAGCCCTATGTTGCTTGCCTTGGGTGCAAGCTTGGCAGACATCAGTAAGTTGCCCTATCTTTGGCAATCCCTTCACAAGTTGGGATGAAGAGATTTTTGATAAGTAAGAAGTGTGGCCAAATCTTTGGTGCCACAAACTTGAGGTTGATTCTTTGGATACAAAGCAAGATAGTTTGTAGAGGCCCTTTTCTTCAATACCTTGAGCAATGATATCCTTTGTATAGGGATCAACTACCTTAACTAAGGTGTTATCAAACCATACTTGTTTGTCCTCATCTGTAATGGCCTTGACGAAAAGTAGATTCATACATAAATTTAGAACAAAAAGAACATTGGATAAAGACTTGCATTCCCCCTGATTGTTGGTAATTTGAACTTTTCCTTTTCCTTCGATGGGTAAACTTTTGTTGTTGCCAAGATAGGCTTCTCCCCTGTGCTCATCGAGTTCTTGAAACGAGTCCTTGTCTTTGCACATATGGGAGGTAGCTCCGCTATCAAAGATCCACTCATGCGGGGAGCTAGAAGTAACTAGGGCATTGGCTTCTGTGGAGATGAAGAGTTCCTCACTAGAGCAGTGGGATCTATGTTGGGATCCTTTGGATGCTTGCATAGACATAGAAGCCTTCGATGATTGTTTCTTTTTATAGCAAAACTTTTCTAAGTGTCCTGCTTTTCCACAAAAATTACAGGTGAACTTCTTCGATGAATTATGCGATCCTTGCTTAGATCCATTGCTAGCATGATGACTTGTGGTTTTTCCCTTATTGAATGGGCCTTTGGCCTTCATGGCAAACTCTTGGGAGGAAGTCGATTTGGCTCACGAGTCGTGAAGGAGCAATAGTCGACAAACCTCTTCCCAAGTTAAGACTTGGTCGCGATTATACAAAGTTGTTACAAATGTCTCGTACGACTTAGGTAACTTTTTAAGAAGCCTAATGGCCATGTCTTCACTAGAGATCTTCCTACCACATAGTGTTAATTTACGCTGGTAGTCCTCAAATTGGGCTATGACCTTGGTAATTGTGTCGTGTGGCCGAATGGTCAAATTATGAAACTCGGCCTCTAATGCATATATTTTCGAAGGGGTTTTGTCTTCATACAAAGCGGCTAACGTATCCCAAGCGTCCTTGGACATCTTACAGGCCGTGATATGTCCTTTCATCAGTTCGTCACAAGCAAGTAACAGCTGACATAAAACTCTTTTGTCCTTAACATTCCACACATGCCAATTGTCTAAGTTGGTATCCCTATTGGGTTCAGGGTCTGACCTGTCTACTACCTCATGAAGGAGATTCATGTAGAGATATGCACACATGACATCTTTCCATAGATTGTAATTTTGTCCATTGAGGCATTCATCCTTAGGCATAAAAATAGGGGTGAAAGAGGGTAAGAAGTTAGCCATACATAATGAGCTACCTTCGCTTTTGGTCATTACAAAGCTTTGAGGATAAAGTGTTTAGAAACACTATCAAAGATACTTGCCAAAAATACTGCTTCAAAATAATTGCAAGGCTTGAAATGAACAACTGGATACCACACTTAAAATTCTTGGGGAGGGGGGGGGCTTAGAGTAGCCTTGCACTTGTACAACACCAAGATAAGTCGGCGGGAAAGGAAAGGGCTTAGATTAGCCCATTGCATACCACACTTGCCTTAGAGTAGGCGTGAGACTCAAAGAGGCTTGTGAGTGGGCATCAAAGAGTCGATGCTGGAGAGCACTCGGAATGGTCCGTGAGTGTGCAGTCATGCGGGGAGTCAACAATCACTTGGTCATTCCATGAGATAGGCAGTCCACAGACGGATACACGATTACATATCATAAAACAATTGAAGTTGAACTGCATGTGAGGGATGCCATGGGTGTGAAAGTATGAACATGAGAATAGATTTCTCTTCATATGTTGACATTCTCAATGCCAAAAACATGTGCAGTAATAGCCTCAATAATTGAGCAGAAGAGTAGAAATCGGTTAAAGTTGGAAGAACCTTAACAAAGTGTTTATAAACACTTTTAATTAACTGGGATCCAAGCTCAGCTCTTCATTGACCACAAAACTGAATATAAATCAACTAAGAATGCCAAAAACAGGGGTGGGAGGGAGGGAAAATGGGGATAAAGGGGGTTCAAAATGATGAGAAATAAGGGTGGGAGGGTGGGCAAATGGGCAAAATGAGTCCCAAAAGTCGATGGCAAAAGGCTTCTCTCAATGAGGAGAAAGCACAACACCAACGTAAAGCACCACCACCACCAAACGTACCACCAAGACCTCCACCCAACGCTCTGATACCATGTAGAGAGTACACACGCGGAAGCAAAATGAAAAGTAAATTACTCTCACAAAACAAAGAATGTGTGAGACACAAAATGAGTAGACCATGAAATGGGTAAACTCATGTGGATTAGAAATGAGCTTGCCAAGAGCGTGGAGTAGGCTCCTCAAGCTTCTAACAAAGTACAAATGAGGGGAGAGGCACTCCTTATATAGATTTGGGAGGGGCTCTCAAAAGTACATCATATGTGGGATAAGTCTCCTGAAAGGAGAATGAATACAACTGGTAGAAGCACATGGCAAGGTACCCAAATACAAAGGAAATACAATATAAAATGGAAATATACTAGAAATGGAGTGCCTCCTAGATACAAAATGGAGATGCACTCATGCGGATAGAAATGTAGATGAAGTAGGAGCAATCATGTCGTCAACACTTTCATGGTAAAATGGGTTTGTTGCAAGATGGAATGAACTCATGTTATCACAAAGTATCTGAAGAGAAGATGTTTTTATACCTAAATCAACCCATAGTATCTTCTCAATCCCAATCCCGATCCTAATCTCCATCATTGAAGAAGAAAACGATTGTGATCAATGCACGACCATAATCTCTCGGTAGCTCTTAGTCTTTATCTTTTGGATCTCCACCTTTCACGAGTGCACAACCAATCACGCCTTCCTAGACATGCACTCTTAGAATCTGCATGCTCAAAGATAGCATCTTTTTGCATGTCTCATGCAAGACTTTCAGACCACCCATACGCCTACTTTTCATGTCCACCTCAAGAATTGTACCTCCAAAAATAGAGGGAATTCCGACAACACACTGACACTCATGTCAATCACCCGAAACAACCCACATACCAATGTGCATTTTCTAAATCCGAGAACATGAATAAGATGAATCAATGCTTCTCCCTTTTTTTTAAGTACCTAAAAACTGCACTTTTTCAAGCCTTGTAACTCAAAAATGGTGGGGAATCAACTTAGGCTTGTGAGACACAAAAATATTCAATTCTTTAATCTATACAATAGTGTTACAGATGCCTTAGGTCCAAATCTGCTTCCAAATATCACTTTTAAGCTCTACAAAATTGGAAATTCTAGAGAGAGATGAAAAAACATGAAAAATCTCTTCATTAAACTATCTTCATGAAATCAAATGAGACATAAAAAACAAGAGTTATAAAATTTTCAATCAAGTAAAGTTTCTCTACTAAGAATACTCTACCTTTCTCTCATATACTACTTTTTCTGATTCTTTCATCTTCATGCTCAAATTTAACACACAAATTGCATGTGATAACTTCTAGAGAGAGAATGTAAAAATTTATCGCTACAAAATTTTGTAAACATGGTCATAATATCCTAAACATAAAATTTCATTATTAGTTACACATCTGTTTTTTTTACTTTTATTTATTTATTTTTGGGAAAATCAATGTGGTATCTTATAATTCTCCCCCTCTTTGAAGAACTTTGTCCTCAGAGTAGGAAACAAGGATAATATTCCATAAAATCATCTAAAACCAACCCATTATAACTTCTAGTTGAAGCTCAAAAGTGGCACCTTCCTTCAACTTAGATTTATCCTGCAAAACGTTAGCATCATTAGGAACATACTTTTTAAGTAATCCAACATGAAAAACTAGATGAATTTTCAAAGTGTTAGGCAAATCAAGTAAATATGCAACAAAACCAACTTTCTTTAAGATTTTAAAAGGATCATCATAACGTGGAGACAATCAACAATCTTTACTTAAAACCAAATTTGATTTAGAAGGGTTCACTTTCAAAAAGACTTGATCATTTGTTCTAAATTCCAAGGGTCTCTTTCTGAGATCGTGATATAAATTTTGATGTTTTGTGCATCTTTCATGTTCTTCTTTACCTTATTTAGCTCCAAATCCATATTTTCAAGCATTCGTTTGGATACATCAACATCACTTTATGAATTAAAAAGTGAATGAGGTAGCAAACAATTACAGCCATACATTGCTTCAAAAGGTATCATCTTAATAGACGAATGCCATGCACTATTATATGCATTCTCAACCAGATGAAAATACTCAGTCCAATTATTTTGCTTATCGTTTACATACATACATAACATATCCTCATGCACCTGGTTAACCCTCTCTGTCTCACCATCAGTTTGAGGATGAAAAGCAATACTCATGCGTAATTCTGTTCCTATGGATCAAAATGTTGGTTTCCAAAAATTAAACATAAACCTTGCATCCCTATCAAAAATTATACTTTTAGGTATTGCCATGTAACCTAAAAATTTCTTTTATGAAAATTTTAGCAACATACACTGAGTTGTATCAATTTTCCTCATGGGAAGAAAATGTGTCATCTTTGTAAGATGGTCCACAACAACAAAGATGATATGATGGCCACTTCTGGTCAAAGGCTACTTTGTTATGAAATCCATAGAGATGGATTCCTATTTTTGATCAGGCACATCTAATGCTTGTAACATACTAGGAATCCTTTTAAATTCAACCTTAACCCATTGATATTTCAAACGTTCTTTCACATACCTCCTAATGTCATATTTCATATGATGCCAGTATTATGAAAGTTTCACTTTAGCAAAAGTCCTAGAAAAACCAGGGTGTGTAGAGAAAGGTGCATCATGATATTCATGCAGAATCTTTTCTTTCAAAATTCTCAAGAAATACATAAATTAGAATTACAATACAAATCATTATTTTTCAAATGAAATTTTCCCTAAAACATAGAACTTGGATTTTCATACGAAGATTTTGAGAATGTTGCATAATATAAATCTTCTTTTAATTCATTTTTAATATCAAAATTAGAGGATAAAATAGAAATTGAATTGCATAAAGGTTTAGGAATCAAAGCATCAACTGTTGATATATTTAGGTAGTGATGTGTGTGAACACACTAGGACCACCGGGGTACTTTTTTCCCTCTTTAGGAGGTTTTTTTCCCCCGGCTTGTATATACACCTATTGCACTAATGGGCTACTTATCTTTGTACATTCTCTAGTAATACATTCAGTCTTGCGTGTTGTGCTCCAAGCTTCTTCTTCTTCCTTGTGCTGTTCGCGTGCTTCCGCAGACGTCTAACTCCAACAATTGGTATCAGAGCAGGTCGTCGCTTCATCTAGGGTGCCGTCGACACTCCTCCGTTTGCAGTCTCAAAACAGTACGAGTTTTGGTGAGCATACTCAAGGTGTTTTTGAGATCAAAACAGCTTTGCTGTGTGGTGCCGAAATCGCGATCTGAGCTCGTTTCAGCCTCCGAACACACTATTGCAGTGCTTGTGCAGGCTATTTTGTCTTTTTGTGCCAAAGGTATATACCTGTTTCTGTTTGCCAGTATAAGCGTCTCTAAGTCTGCTACAGGTTAAGCAGAACTCGTCTGGGCAGTTCCGTTCAACTTTTTGAGATACAGTCAATTTTCTGCATCAAGGTATTTTAGTCACCGGCCATGGCTGAAAGCAGTGATGTATTCCGTATGTTGGCTGTTGAGGATAAGTTGGATGGTACCAACTACCCATTATGGGCTTATATGATGCGACATGTATTGGTTGCAAAAGGACTGTGGAACATTGTGCAGGGTGTTGAAAGACGTCTTGTTACACCTGCAACTATAGGTACTGCAAATACAGGTGCTGGAGCTGATGAAGATGGTGTCGAAGATGATATTCCATAGATTCTTGTTCGTGTTGTTGTTTCTGTTGCACCTACTACAGAGCAAATTCGTTGGGATGGCAGAGATGCACAAGCACATGCATTGATAGCTTTGTCTGTCAAACGTGCTATTATTCCTCACATTCGCTCTTGCCGAACAGTTAGGGATGCTTGGGATACACTTACCACATTGTACCAAGCTAGGAATGAGGCTCGTGTTGCTTACCTCCGAAAACAGTTGGAGAGTGAGCACATGAATGAAGGTGATTCTATGGACAGTTTCCTAACGAAGATCAAAGATTTGAAGGAACAGTTGATTTCTACTGATGAGGTTATACCAGATAGCTCACTTGTGCAGACCGTTCTGAATGGTCTTCCTGATTCATATCAAAGTTTTGCTTCTACTCTTCGGTTGATGATGAAAGGCAATCCGAATGCCTTATCATTTGAGGAGTTAGTCTCTGTTCTGTTGCAGGAAGATCAGTCCAGGCAGAACAGGTCCATTATGCGTGTTGCAGATCAAGCTTTCCTGGCTAGTCAGAAGGGCAAAGGAAAATGGATCTCTTCTACTAGTAAGCAGAAATCTGCAAATGCTGCACATTCGAAGAACCAGGATAGAGATGAGAAGAAATCAGAAAAGCAGAAATTGTTTTGCAAGTGTTGTAAAGGAAATGATCATATCATAAAGAACTGTCCAAAACTGGCTGCAAAAGAGGCAAAGAAGAAAGAGGCTGGAATGGTTGTTGCAGAAGCCTCTACACCAAAAACAGAGTCTGCTAATCTTGTGCAGGAAGAAGAATGGGTGTTTACTACTGTTTGCAGTTTTGACCCATCTTCTCATGAGCAGTGCATGTCTGCAGTGGACTTAGATGTTTGGTACTTTGACAGTGGGGTGACCAAACATATTACCTCACAGCACAGTTTCTTCTCTTCACTCGAGCCTTCGCCTATAGGGAATACTATCACATGCGCCAACAACTCCTCTTATCCTGTTATGGGAGTTGGTAAGATCATTCTGACTACTGCTGATGGTAGTTCTTTCACCTTGTCAGATGCTTTATTTGTGTCAGGGATCAAGAAGAATCTGTTATCAGTTTCTGCATTAGCCAAGATTGGCTTGGTTGTGAAATTTATTGATGACAGATGTACAGTTCATGGTCTGTCAAATGGCGATGTTATTATTGCTTCTGGCATTTTATGTCGTGGGTTGTATAAGCTCATAGACTATGAAAGATCTGTGAATGATTCGGCATGTGCAGCTCATGATTCTCAGGCTATGTCAGATGCAAAGCTTTGGCATGCATGCTTTGGTCATCTGAATTTTGCTAGTTTTCTATGCCTGCAGAAATCTGATATGGTGTCTTCTTTGCCCAAGCTTGAGGCACCTGGAAAACATGTATGTGAAGGCTGTATTTTGGGCAAAATGCAGCGTTCCTCCTTTCCAAAAGATGGTTCAGTTCGGGCTACGCAGAAATTGCAGCTTGTACATAGTGATGTCTGTGGTCCTATGCAAACACCCTCTTTTAAGAATTACCTTGACTTTCATTGATGATTTTTCCAGGCATGCATGGGTATATCCACTCAAAGCAAAGTCCGAAGTGTTCATGTACTTCAAACAGTTTTTGGTTTTGGCTGAAAATCTGTCAGCATGTAAAATGGGCACCCTCCATTCTGATCGAGGGGGGGAATATATGTCTTCTAATTTTAATGCATTTCTGGTTGAACGTGGGATAAAACACCAGTGTACAGTGCCGTATACACCTCAAGAGAATGGAGTTGTTGAATGGAAGAACAGGTCACTCATGGAGATGGCGAGGTGTATGGTCAAGAGTCAGGCTTTACCACATAGTTTCTAGCTTGAGGCTGTCATGTGTGCAGCATATGTACTTAACAGGTGTCCCACTAAAGCGCTGCAGTCTATCACTCCATATGAGGCTTGGCATGACCGCAAGCCATCTGTTGCTCATCTGCGTGTTTTTGGTTGTTTAGCATATGCATTAGTGGTTACAAAGCAAATAGCCAAGCATGATATTCCTCGCACTCGCTTACCCTATCTACTTACCCTTCTCCTTCCGGTGATACAAGCCGCGCAACCTCCTCCAAGTGCCCCTTTTCTGTTACACGAAGAATCTACACAGATGTTGGAAGACGACGATGATGAGGACCTGCTTCATTTCTTCCACTGAAAACACAGACGCGTTAGTCCATCCGAAAGCAAGGTACAGGGCTCCAATGCAGGTCAAGATGTTGAAGTCTTCCATGACACCTCCACCTCCTTATAGGTAGAGTCCTCCGTTCCATCTTCTTCTCTCAAGCAGCCAGATCAGGATACGATTATGGACGATGTAGCTGAAGTATCATCGCGGGAAGAATCTCATCAACCGGATGCTGAGGCCGTGAAGGAACTAGCAGAAGCTACTGGAGGTATGAAGTGTTAATCTTCTTCATCACAAACCGCTGACGTCCAAGCAAATGTAGTCATGGTCCAAGCAGATGCAGTCATGGTCCAAGCAGATGCAGTCACTATCCAAGCAAATGCAAGCAAACAATTGACTGGAGATGCTGAGATCGTTATCGAAGCTGCTGTGGAAGGGAATCAGATTGAGACCGGAATAGTTTTGGCATCAACCGCCCTTATCCCTCTTCTTCCACCAACTACCATTACTGCTCCTGTTGAAGTTCTTCTTGGGGCACCTTTCACTGCCATTCGCGAGGCATCCACTCATCTGTTATCCTCACCCGATTATTCTCCACCATCCTCCCCTCATCCTCACAACCTCCTTCTTCTCTTCCCCCTCCAGCAATTATGTTCACGGAATTGGCATCCATGGGCCAGCTCCTGATCCAATTTTCTAAGCAATTGCTCCCGCAGATGAAGATAGCAACTCAAAACATCCAGCAAGAGTTGCAGAGTAAAGTGGATTTGCTCGAAGCAGACATTGCTCTGCTCCAGGAAGAAGCAATTGTGGTCAAAGCAGAGAATCACGCATTGCAAACTCAGCTATAGCAACTTCAAGAACAATTAGCTGATAGAGACAATCTGATTGCTCAACGGGACAGCGCGATTGCTGAATTGCAGGAAAAGAACGTTCTTCTTGCTGCTCGCGATGAAGCCATAGCTCAATTGGAACAACTAGTACAAGATAAAGAAGATGCTCGAGTTGCGATCGGAAATCTGCTGGAAGAGACAAGAGCAAATCTTGCTCTGGTGGAACAGAAAGGACAAGAAATGGCAGACTTGGCTATGCAGAATATTGAAGATTTAAAGAAAGTATGAGTAGAACTTTTTCAGAAAAGTCGTGATCTGGAAGTAGAGATTGGCCGGAAGATTCAGTTAAAGAAAGAGATGGAAGCCCTTCAAAAAGAGAGAGAAGCCTATTATAAGACGATGCAGTTTCAAACTGAGAAGCTGGAAAGACATGAAAAGCAATTAGGCATTCAAGCAGATAGGCTTTCTCGGATTGATGCAGAGATTGCGGACATGAAGCTGGCAAGAGATGCTGCTATCGCTAATGACTTTTACCTTCAGGAAGCATTTTTGCAGACACAAACCGAAGCACTCATGACTCAAGTCATAGCTGCCAGTTCTGTTAGAACTGATGCCCAGCTTATCGAACTGGATATCTTGAAGAATATGTTAGATTCTTTAAAACAGAAAATTACCCGTACTTTTAAATTAGCCAGAACTCTGTATATCCAGGGCATTATTGATGAGCCTTAAACATGTAATTACATTTTTGGGTTCGAGTCCACCGTGCGTGCCAGTGTTGGCCACCTGGATTGGATCTCCATGTAATTTTATTTTTCTATATTCGCACGCACCAAAAAGGCATGGCGAAAAGATGTAACCTTCTTTTGAATAATGAAAAGGCAAGCACGATAGTCTTCGGTAGAGATGAGGATCGCCAGACTGTTTGTCTGGGCGATCGCGCTGGAGATGGTGTGTTGCAGATTTGCAGAATTCTGAGTATTGTGTCAGAGTATTCAGTTATAGTAATTAATCATTAATTACCATAACATGTGATTAACTTTAATAGTTCTGCGCGAATCCGTAAGTACTTGATACATAGAGTAGACGCATTGTGCAGTAATAACTGTTGAATCGGGAAGTATATTAGTTGTTAACTAAGCATTGAATTGGGAAAATTAAAAAGGGCCTCTATACTAGCAGACCCCTGTCCATCCCAAGAACCCAGAAACGAGATTAAAAGGGCTTAACCGAAAGCACTTTTAAACAACATCCAGTGACATGTATATTTTGCCACCAACTGCCCTACCGCTCACATCCACCATTTCACCACATCATATTGGCACATCACATTTCTCCACTCTAACCACAACATTCACTTCCCCTACCCCATTTTCCCTTCCCCCTGCATCTACAACCACACAAGCATCATCTCTTCACACACTACCTCATTGTTATTATCACCCATTGTAGACACCACATTCAGTCAAATGTTCGCATGTATGAAACAAGTAAGGGATGAATTTTCCTCCCTTGAAAGCAACTATCAGGCCTTGCAACAGACCACCACACAACTACAGGCCCAGTTAAACTCATTGACCATTGAGAATGCTTCTTTTAACACACGTCATCAAGAACTATGTGAGGCTTATCACTCATTGGAGTTGGAAAGTGAACAAAAGACTAAAGAAGCCCTCACACATGTTGAGAATCTTCTACATGCCAATATTGTATGGAATGCCATGCTAACAAGGAGTATGGGACTTTTACGAAGACACCTAGCCACAGTTAATGAAGAGAATCAAAGATTACAAGAACAGAACCATGAAAACTTTGAAGCAACTATGGATAGACCAGAAGAGCCACTCAATCGAAGCCGGTTTAAAAAAGTCCCCTCTGAGACCATGAAGTTACTCTTGGATGATCATGCACGTCTACTACAATATTATGATTGAATCAACAAAAAATATTAGAAACTAAAGACTGAACATGTTGCTTTACAATTATGGGAACCTTCACAACCATAAAGTGTCCAAGAGGTTACACTGCCAAAAATCATTGAAGAATTTGCTACATTATGGGCTCGGGTGTTAGATTTCTAGGCTCAGGTTGCATCTCACTCAGAACCCCCTAGGCCAGATTCCCCCCCGCAGATTCCCGTTGAGGAAGAAACCATTTCCACCCGATGGCGGATACATATGAAGAAGCATATGAACCACAACTCAAACTAGGCGGATGAGTCACTGAATAAGGGCAGGACACCTTTGAACTACCTACTCCCACATGGCTAAAATCAATTGAAGAACTTGGTCACGCTCACTCTGCAAGGGTAGAATCACAAGTCCATGCGATGGCCCTCATCAAAGAACGCATCCTAAAATCACCATACTTCACACAACTGGCACTAGAAAGGTATATACCAATCAATGAGCTTCAATAGAAACCTTAATTTCTATACATGAAAAAATACCAGTTGGAGATTGAAAAGGAAATGGGGAAGAAACTGACTCGCACCACCTAGTTTGAACCAGAAGACTTACCCTCGGAGGTGAAAAAAGGTAAAATCTTTCAGCCCAATTGGCACACAGATCTTTTGCAAGAATATCCTGAAGTGATGCATACATGGACTGAGGCCCCATTGCATTTAAAGTACAATCCATGTTGGGGTCCTGTGCCATGATGTCGCTCATGGATTGCATTTGCTATTAAAGTTCAAAATAATAAGCACTGCTAAGATTGGCTGAACTATCTGTATCTTGCACCACTACCTGGCCCTCTGACAATAAGATACATGATGGCAACCATTCGCCACTAGCTCCCCCGACGTAGCTGCAAATATGACCATTAAGAGATTTGACATGATGCAAACGGTGTTTAAAATCTTTCCTAGAATCAAGGCACCTCATGTCAACACCCTAGGTTTTGAACATGGCAATGGAGATCTTGCATATGATATGAGCACAATGCCATCCATACAGGTGTGTTATGCTTGGCACCATCGGATCAAATATCTGCCTACCTGTTATAAGATGGCATTTGAAGAAATATTTACGAGTGGATTATGGGAATATCACTCTGAAGTTTTCATCAGCCGATTGACACACGTGCTACAGTTGTTCGCCTATGAACAACTTATGTATTCTACACACTATCGGCTCCCACCACCAAAATAACCTCAAAATATCAACTGGGACAAATTACAAGTTGATCTTGCAAAAGGTATCCACATCCTTGAGCACACCCTAGCCAAGGACCTCTTGCAAGCCTACATTACGCAGATCCCACAACAAGGATCTATTGAGGACTACAAACGCAAGAGGGAGGGAGGTGTTGGCAATACATCCGATACTAGCCAAAGGCATCAATGCAGAAGAAGTATGTAAAAATGAAAGTGCAGTGAGTTGTGGGGGCTACACACTTTAATTTTTTCAAGAAACATATTTCATGATACCCTCTTCAAACTTCAAACAATGATTATTATCACTCTTGTAACATGTGTACCATAAAACAACCAACTTTGTATTTATCACCTCTATTTGTGCAACCCGAGGAGTCCCCAAGCTTGAGGAGCTTAGGTAGAATGACCATACTAATTTTGGTAATTTTTAGACTTCATTTGGACCTCCAAATGACCCCAAGAACCTCTTTTTTAACTATGCTGGACACTAAGTATGAAATCGATCAAAACTAGTCTAGAATCTATAAAAAGAGCTAGAGAGCTCATTTTTGAGGTTAGCTTGTAAGGGATTGTGTTGGCAAGTTAGAGATTAGAGCTATTTTGGAGCTTGTAATAGTGTTCTTGAGTAATATAGCTTGTTCATGACCTTCCATTGCTTCTCTCTTGTCTCTTCCATGTGTGTGTGCATGTATGTGCATGTGCATTCTCATGCTTCTCACCTTCACCTTCACCGACTTCATGCATTCATGATCTTTATATCACTCCTATCTCTTCCATGGATTGACAATTAAGGAGGTGAAACTTCTTAACGAGGAGCTTATCCTAGCCTAGAACAACAAAGGATTGTTATGGTCCTCATAGATTTGAGCATATTTGATCGCCTCCTCAAAATTCTTACATGTGTTTCTTCTTACCTCTTTATTAATCACCTTTTCTAAGCTCCTAAGAAACCCTATGGTCTTCTAAAGTCATTTTACCCCTTAACCTATAGTATGATCTCTCTATAGTAGGATATGTAGACAAAAAATGCCTACTCTTCTCTTCCTCATTCTCAAGAAGAAACTATTTCAAGAAAAGATTTTCAAATTGAGTCCAATCCATACATATGGAATTCGCCTCCATGAGACTCATCCACCACTTATAAGCATGTGGGACAGGCAAGAGACTCGCTTCTAGCACACAATACTTAGGTGGGGTACCCTTCCGTTGATGCAGGTCATTCCACTTTTGCAAGAAAGAGTAGACTGGATCCTTATTCCTCTCATGGTCATCCCCATAAAGGTTGGTGGCTTGATGTCTTTCAAGAGGAGAGTCTCCCTAGAACTCTCTCCTTTGTGTTTGCCAAAAAAGAAAATATCCTTCCTGGCCATCTCTAATGTGGGAAGAGTAGAAATCTCTCTTTCCTTCCTAACTAGGAAAGAGGTAACCTGAGTCCCTAGTGAGATCATCTAAGTCTTAAGTTGTTTTGTTAGAGAGTTCATTCTACCACTAACCATCTCGAGCCTAATGTTTTGGTGTTTGAGATTCGTGAGTTGGTTGTGTGATACAAACTCATCATCAAGCTCTACATAGGACTACTCCTCTTCTTGCTCCAACTTTTGCTCTACCTCTTGTTCTTGCTCTACCTCTTCCATTCTATGGTCTAAATCCTATAAATTTCACTACATAGGTGGTAAAATATGTTCTAAAGGTTCTTTTCCCTTAGCTTCCATGTTTAGTTCCCCCCATTTAACTAACTAGAGTATTTAGAACAAGTGGAAGTAAATTTTATAAAGCAAGAAAGATAAAAATAACACTAGAACACTTCCTTGATATAATGACAGCTTTCCAAAGCTAATTTGAAGTGATCCTCCACGTTTTGAGGCTCTGATTTGAATTCCTCTCTAGGCCCAAATGAAAATTCAAATTGTCCGCTTGGTCCAAGGGGGTCTTAGCACCAAACACCGATGAAAATGATCCCAAACACAAGTGGGAAAAGCTTAAAATAGCAAAAGTGAGCAAAACTAATGCACCTTTGCTGCTTTCTAGTTCTTGCTAGTCAAATATAACTAGTCTAGCACCTTCACATGAAAGATATGATGTCAACCCAAGTGAAAAATGTCAATTTGGATGCCAAACGATAAAAATGAGGCCCAAAACTGGTCGCCTAGTATTTGATGAAGCACTAGAGAGGGATTTTGATCCACGAAATCTTCTCCAAATCAAGTGTCATATGATGCTCAAGAAATCTTAGGAATGCAGCTTCGTAATGTGAGCTAAATTTCTTGGATCGGATCTTGGAAAAACCTATGGCTCAAAGAAGTTTTCCATGTCAATGTGGAAAGGTAAAATGGAAAGCTTGAAGGAAGAGCTACTTTGCAATGTCAAGAAGATGCTTCTCTAAGGTGTTTCACCTAATTTCTTTACCTTAATCCCATATGCATATCCCAAAGTCCAAGTTTATATTCTTGTATTCCTCAAAACTAGCTTCAATACCTTTGCTTTACCTCCCAAATTCAAGGAAAAACTTGTGAAAAATATTCCAAATTGACCAAAAGATCTTTACAAAATGGGATGTATGCTCAGAGAAATAAGCTTAACAATGAAGGCATGTCAAATTGATGAAGGTAATTTTCAGATTTCAAACATAATATAACTTTCGAGGACATTTTCAAGTTCTTTTCAAATAATTACTTGAAATTTTTGCTTGGAATGTGTTGTTTACTATATGTAAGAACTTCTATTAATCATGGAGCACAAGTGTTGATATATTTAGGTAGTGATGTGTGTGAACACTCTAGGACCGCCGAGGCACTTTTTTCCCTCTTTAGGAGGTTTTTTTCCTCCAGCTTATATATACGCCTATTGCCCTAATGTGTTAAGATATCAAGCTCAACATGTGATGATCCAGGATGACACATATTACTTTTTCGTTTCTCTGACATGTATAGTGTTCATGCCAGTATGTGTCAGGGACACTTCATTGAGCTTTATTAGATTTATCTACTGAGAGTGATGGCACATTTGTTTCTTGCCAGCTCACTCATTTGCGCACATTAGGTTTTTCCTTATGTACCGGTCTTTATATATTGCAGTAGTTGTATTCTTGTTTTTAGGTCATTCTTGTACATCCCTTTTTAGGTAATAGAAAAAGAAGAACATTCTTCCTTGCCTCAATCTGTGTGTGTGCTTCTCCTTGAGAGTGAGTGTGTGTGTGTGAGCTCTCTTCCTTATCTCCTTCCTCGTGACATGGTATCAGAGCTAGTGTGGTTGTAGAGAGCTCGTGGAGAAGGCCGACGGTGAAGAGTATGTTACTTTCATTGATGAACATACGCGAAAAGTGTGGGTATATTTCATGAAAGAGAAGCGTGAGGTATCACTCACTTCCATAATTTTAAAGCTATGTGTGGAAAAGCAGACAAGGAAGTATATTCAGACATTAAGATATGATGGAGGAGGTGAATACGTGTCAAATGAGTTCAACACCTTTCTTAAAAGTCATGGAATTTGATGTCAATTTTCATACAGGTACACACCACAACAGAATGGTGTTGCTAAATGGAAAAATAGACATATTGCAAAAATAGCAAGAGCCTCAATGGCTGAGAAGAATATGCCTCATTGTTATTTGGCAGAAGTTCTGCATACGGCTGTATACATTATGAACAGAACTCCAACTGTTGTTGTACATCAAGTTACACCTGAAGAAAAGTTCACAAGTAAAAAGCAAAACTTATCACATATGAAAGTTTTTGGTTGTATTGCATATGTACATGTTCCAAATGAGTTGAGGACAAAGCTTGATCCAAAAGCAGAAAAATGTGTCTTCATTGGATACACCCTTGAGCAAAAGGGATATAAGTGTTATAACCCACTCACACAATAGGTGAAGGTGAGCAGAGATGGGGTATTTGATGAAATGTCAAGCTTCTATGTAGATGCCAAAGAAGGACTGAATCTTAAACTAAATGACAAAGAAAATTTTGAAAAATCAAGTGCAGAATCTCAAGTTTTATGTGGACCGGATTGTTGGTGCAAATGCCAAGCCTTCACACTTGGTTAGGCATTGGAAGAAGCTATGTGCGATAAATTGAAGATCCACATGAACCATTGCTTATGGAGTTTTATCTTTAATCCTTTGTAAAAGTCAATTGACTTGGAAGAATCTTGTAAATCCACTAAACTCGTGGAGTTAGATAGAATGAAAAGTTACAACTTCATGTAGAGAGAATATCTCCTAGATTAAGGGATCATTTTTTAGTGAGAGCCAAATCTGAATTCAAATTCAAATTTTGAAGGAAACATCTATAAAAGATGATTGTAAAAACTCGCGGGGTACCTCTCCATTCTAGAGCCTTTAGTTGATAAAATTATAGAGATTGTATGGCTCACACTATAGCCTACACTTCTCACTATCATTGGGCATTATTCTTCATGCCAATGAACATGTACAACATTGTTATATAATACATCTTATCATTGATCATTTTTGTTGTTCATCTCTACCATTGTCACTCAGAATAGTGTACTTGTCTTGCTCATATCTCAGTCATTACTTAATCATTTTCAATGTTCTATGGCTCATTGGAATCAGCTCTAAGTCTACTACAAGCTGACAAATTTTGAAGGCTTCATTCAGCGAATTGGGAGAAAACCTTCTCGAAGTGGTCATTGGTCATTTTTTGTAGAGGTCCTAAAAAGTCGGGGGTAATGCTTCACTTGCTAAATTTATTGCTCTATGTATAGTCAATCATTTTAAGTGATTCCACTTGGTGTTTGAATCGAAATAGCAAGTTTTTGATGACTTGTGATTTGTGAAGTTATCTGTTTTGGATTAATCATTACATTCATCATCTCAAAAATACATAGGCACTTATTTAGTGTCATTGGAAAGCTAAAAGAGCCTACAATCCAACTCTGAAGTAATATAGGGTTGGTACAGAGCAGGGATTTGTAGTACCAGCTCATTTCTTGAGGTGTCCATCCATCTTTCCCAACAGTGGTATCAGAGCAACTTGAGGTAAAATAGGAGATGGTTTTCCTTCTTTTATTGATAAATTGGATAGGAAAAACTACCAAGCATGGTCCTTGAGGATGAAGACATACTTGCAAGGAAGGAATCAAGCATGAAAGACTCAATTCCGAACATTGTCTTCATACTTTTCTTCCAACACAAGGGCTAGGAAGAATCAATTGTGAATTGAGTTCACCACTCAAAGAAAGCAACCCAAGCAAAGCATTTCAGAGTATGTGACTAAAGTCAAGGATGTGGCTGACCAATTGGCAAGCATAGGAGAGGAGATTGAAGAGGATCAGATAGTGAGGCAAGTAATCAATGGCATCAAGGCAGATGACAAATGGGAAAGCTTCACAATTTCCATGGACTTGTACATGGACATGCAGATTCCAGATCTTACCACACTCATGGGGCAACTGCCAAGCTCAACAAAAATGGAGATTCATCAAGAGGTAATAACTCTTCTGCCCTATACACAGATAAAGGAAAGTCTAAAGAGAAAGGGAAAAGCAAAAAGATTGAGGATGAAGGTACTACTTCTCAAGCTAACTATGCAGGGAGAGGTAGGAACTCAAGAGGTAGGGGCAAAGGAGGTAAGCAAGGAAGGGGGAGACCTTTCAACTCTTCCCCATGTAATATTTGTGGTTTATCAAATCACACCACAGATGAGTGTTACAAGAACTTCAAGAATCAGAGAGGTAGAGGTTTCCAAAGAGGTGGCTACACACAATCAAGAGGAAGGTTCAACCATCATCAAGCATACAACAACTACAACAACAATCACAACAACTACCTAGGAGGCTACAAATCAAGGAAAGACTACAAAAATTACATAGAGGAACAAGAGGATTCCCTTCTAATTATGAACATGACTTCAAAGCAAGGTATGAATGATGACCATCTCTTCTACATTGACTCAGTACGTTCAAACCATGTGGCAGGCAATGTAGCTCTTCTCTCTAACCTTGAGGAACCTAAGGGAAAGCACCAAGTGCAAACAGGTGATGACACCAAGCATTCAGTGTTCAAGGTAGGAAATGTTAAAACCTCTGATGGAAATAGAAATCTATTGAGAAGGGTTCTATATGTACCTGCAATCACCAAGAATTTGATGAGTGTTGCACAGATTGTGGAAAAGGGTTTGCAGTTTAGGTTAAACAAATATGGAGCATTTGTGGAGGATCCCCAACATGGATTCAAAAGAATTGCCAAAGGAGAAAAAACTGGTAGATTATTTACATTTGAACTTGAAGATACAAGGAATATTGCACTTTATAATTACAAAGATCAAACATTGTCAGAGCTTGAGTTTGGCATAAAAGATTAGGGCATATTGGTGAGAGAACCTTAAAGCAAATATGTAGAGATCAATGTGTGCTTGGGATACCTAATGTATCTAAGAAACACATGATCTATAAATGTAGTGCATGTCAGTTTGGAAAATCTCATAGGTTACCCTTCTCAAAGAAAGGCTACATGCATGAGGATTATTTGGAGCTTGTCCATACAGATGTATGGGGACCAAGTAAGGATCCCTCAATTTTTGGATCAAGGTATTATGTATCTTTCATTGATGACTTCAGTAGGTGGACAATCTTATATTTTATGAAGCACAAAGATGAAGTGTTTAATTGCTTTAAGAAGTATCTTGCACTTGTGGAAAACCAAGTAGGAAGAAGCCTACAAAGACTAAGGTCAAATGGAGGAGGTGAGTACTTATCAAATGAATTTGATGCATTCTTGCAAGATAGAGGAATCAAAAGGGAAATCACAACAAGGTATACCCCTAAGCAAAATGGGGTGGCAGAGAGGAGAAATAGTCTGATTGTTGAAACAACTAGGTCAATGCTAAATGAGAAAAAATTATCAAACTATTTGTGGGCAGAGAGTGTATCTACTACCACTTATTTTGTTTAACAGGTTGCGATCCAAATCACTTGATGGGATGACCCCATATGAAGCATGGCATGGTAGAAGGCCATCACTTGATCATTGCAGGATCTTTGGATGTGTTGCTTATGTACATATCCCATCTCAAATCAGAGGTAAGCTAGACCTAAGTCAGAGAAGTGCATCTTCATAGGGTATGATTTAAATCAGAAAGGATACAAGTCAGAGAAGTCCATCCAATAAAGGTTTTATGGTCAGTAGAGATGTGTTTGATGAGAATGATTCTTGGTTTGAAAGTGAATGCAGGAAAGTAAAGTTACCTTATGACTTGGAAGAGGAGTTTCCAAGCCTCACCAAAGAGGAGCCAAACCAGATTGAAGACATCAAATCAGATGATGAAGACATCATCAACCTAGAAGAATTCAAGACATGGAAATCCAAAGGCAAAGTCAAGATGAAGGACATACCTGAATCATCCAACCAAGCAATCATAAGATCACAAAGGGAGACCAAGAAGCCAATCAGATATGGGTATGACACTTCTTTAGTTACCAATCATTCTATTTATCTTGCTAAAGATTTATCATTCGAAGAGCCATCATCATATGAAGAAGCAAAGACTAAGGCATAATGGAAGGAAGCTATGGATGAAGAAATTGAAGCACTCAAGGAGAATGATACTTGGGAACTAGTGCCAAAGAAGGATTCTATGAAGGTAATTGGTTCTAGATGGATTTACAAAATCAACAAAAATTCAGATGGATCAATAAACAAGTATAAATCTAGACTTGTGGCAAAGATTTGGTTATGAAGAGACCTTCTCACCTATGGCTAAAATGCCAACCATCAGGGTATTGGTAAGTGTGGCTGCATCAAGGAACTGGAATATGTACCAATTGGATGTAAAAAATGATTTTCTTAATGGCTGGATTTTAGAGGAGGTGTACATGTCTCAACCTCCTAGCTATGAGAACCCAAGCAAGGTATCAAATGTGTGTAAGCTAAACAAAGCTCTTTATGGATTGAAGCAAGCACCTAGGGCATGGAATCATAGAATGACTACCTATCTCCAAGATCAAGGATTCATTATGAGTAAAGCAAATACTTCTTTTTTTTGTTAGAGAAGTAATTTAGAGGTGATATACCTATGTGTATATGTTGATGATATCATAGTTACAGGTAATGATGCCAATGGCATCAAACAGATTAAGAACCAAATGATGCAGGAGTTCAAAATCAGTGATCTAGGGTCACTAAAGTATTTTCTTGGACTTGAATTAGTTAGTCTATACAAATTCTGGGATTTATATAACTCAAAGTAAGTATGTGCAGGACATGTTAAAGAAGTTTCACTTACAGGATGCCAAGGTAGCTAATACTCTTATGGAGGTAAACCAAAAGCTAAGTGCTCATGAAGATGATGTGCTTAAAAATATTGCAGGATACCAAAGCATAGTTGGAAGCCTAAACTATGCTACATTGACAAGGATTGATATTTCTTATGGAGTAAGTGTCTTAAGTCAATTTATGCACAAACCTAGAGCACCTCATTTGGAAGCTGCCAAGAGAATTTTGAAGTACCTTAAGGGTACTAGGATGACAGGAGGGGTACCTCAAGTTATCTCTCTTTTGCAGGTGATAAACCCATTTCATGGCCTTCCAAGAAGCAACCTATTGTTTCTTTATCTTCAACAGAGGTAGAATATAGAGGATTGGCCAATGCCACTCAAGAAACCATATGGATCAGATTGCTATATATAGATTTGGGATTACATTCTAACTCACCAATGATTTTTTGTGACAATACTAGATCTTTACATCTTGCACCAAATCCTATTTATCATGCTAGGACCAAGCATATAGAGGTTCACTATCATTATGTGAGAGAGAAGCTATTGAGCAAGGAAATTCAGTTGGCATATGTATCCACTAATATGCAATGTGCAGACTTATTGACCAAAGCACTTGATGGTACTAAACTTTGCAGGTTTAAAGCTATGATTGGATTGCAGGACATCCAAGAGGATTGATGGAGAAGACCAAGCCAAGATGTTTGGCTTGAGGGGGAGTTGTTGGTGCAAATGCCAAGTCTTCACACTTGGCTAGGCATTGGAAGAAGCTATGTGCAATAAATTGAAGATCCACATGAATCATTGCTTATGGAGTTTTATCTTTAATCCTTTGTAAAAGTCAATTGACTTGGACGAATCTTGTAAATCCACTAAACTCATGGAGTTAGATAGAATGAAAAGTTATGAATTCATTTAGAGAGAATATCTCCTAGATTAACGGATCATTTTTTAGTGAGAGCCAAATCTGAATTCAAACTCAAATTTTGAATCAAACATCTATAAAAGATGATTGTAAAAACTCGTGGGGTACCTCTCCATTCTAGAGTCTTTGGTTGATAAAATTGTAGAGATTGTGTGGGTCACACTATATCCTACACTTATCACTATCATTGGGCATTATTCTTCATGCCAATGATCATGTACAACATTGTTATATAATACATCTTATCATTGATCATTTTTGTTGTTCATCTTTGCCATTGTCACTCAGAATAGTGTATTTTTCTTGCTCATATCTTAGTCATTACTTAATCATTTTCAATTTTCTAGGGCTCATTGGAATGATCTCTAAGTCTACTACAAGCTGACAAATGTTGAAGGCATTTGATTCAATGAATTGGGAGAAAAGCGTCTCAAAGTGGTCACTGGTCATTTTGTGCAGAGGTCCTAAAAAGCCGGGGGTAATGCTTCACTTGCTAAATTGATTGCTCTGTGTATAGTCAATTATTTTGAGTGATTCCACTTGGAATCATTAGATCTTTAAGCTAATTAGATACCCTCAAAAGGAATTTTTCTAATTGATACTATGCTAGGAGTACTCTACTTAAGAACCAGTAGGTGTATGAACCAAAATAGCAAGTGATTTGTGAAGTTATCTATTTTGGATTAATCATTACATTCATCATCTCCAAAGTAAATAGGCACTTATTTAGTGTCATTGGAAAGATGAAAAGGCTTACAACCTAACTCTGAAGTAATATAGGGCTGGTACAGAGTAGGGATTTGCAGTACCAACTCATTTCTTGAGATGTCCATCCATCTTTCCCAACACGGATGCATCACCAAACAATAGTTCTAACTCAAATCCATGGAGTGGAAGATTTCATGGAAAAGATTTCATCAAATACATCCAAGAAAGGTAAAGAAAAGCTTTCTGTTGGTCATAAAACATGTGTAGGGTTTGAAGACGTTGATGGAGATTCAAGCGGTTCAAAAAAGAGTCTTGATGAGGAACTTGGATTGCCCTCTATGAAGACTCCAAGAGTAAGAAAGGCACATGCATATGATACAAGGAGAAGTGACCAAGGACCAAGAAGATCAAGGAGAATGCACAATTCAGTGCAATGATTGACATATGATAGTTACATGGCTCATCATTGTGCCTACATGACAAAGGTAATACAAGATGCTAAACCTTTTTGTTTTGAAGATGCAATTGGAAATGCAGATTGGGAAAAGCTATGGATGAGGAGATGGTTGCACTTTATGGAAATGATACATGGAAGCTGGTTCCATTGCCACAAGGAAAGAAATCCATAGGCTGCAAATGGGTTTACAAGGTAAAGCATAATGTTGATGGTAGCATAAGCAGGTATAAAGCACGATTGGTAGCTAAAGGATATGCATGGACATATGGCATTGATTATGAGGAAACATTCAGCCATGTAGCTAAAATGTCTACTGTCATAACATTTTTTGCATTAGCTACAGAAAAAGGATGGACTTTGCATCAGATGGATGTGAAAAATGCTTTCCTATATGGTGAGTTATAAGAAGAAGTATATATGGACTAGCCACAAGGATATGAAGATTCAAAGCATCTAGAATATGTTTGCAAATTGCAAAAGGCTTTGTATGGGCTGAAGCAAGCTCCTCGTGCATGGCATGCAAGGATTGTTGATTACTTAACTAGCATTGGGTTTTCTATGTGTGATGCAGATCATTCACTATATGCAAGGAAGACTAATGATGGCATCACGATTATGGCTATTTATGTTGATGACCTAATTGTAGGTGGTGATAATGAAGAAAGCATCAAAGAGGTAAAGCAACTTCTTATGTAGGAATTTGACATGAAAGATCTTGGTGTGTTGTGCTATTTCTTGGGCATTGAGTTTATTCATACAGAAACAGATATACGGATGTCACAAAGGCAATATGCCTTGGATATGTTGCAAAAGTATGGTATGGCTTATTGTAAGCCAATTTCTATGCCATTAGATCAGAATTTGAAGTTAGATACTACGTCAGGTGAAGCATTGGAAAATGTTACTATGTACAGGAAAATTGTGGGAAGCTTGATATATCTCACAATTACAAGGCCTGATCTTAGCTACACTGTTGGACTTGAAAGTCAGTTTATGCAGGTTCCTTGGAAGCCACATTTGGATGCTTTGAGGTGCAGTCTACGTTATGTGAGTGCTACTTTGGATTATGGATTGTTTTATGAGGCTGGTGTAGATTTGTAGGTTTATGGATACACCGATGCAAATTGGGCGGGTAGCATTCCAGATAGAAGATCTACTAGTGGTTTTCTAGTCTCACTTGGGAGTGCAGGTATTACATGGAGCAGCAAGAAGCAACCCACTATTGCTTTGTTGAGTACAGAGGCTGAGTATAGAGGTGCTGCAATGGTAGCATGTGAGGCATCATGGCTAGAAATACTACTTGCAGATTTAGGTGTGGAAGTGCAAAAGCCTATCACTATTTATTGTGATAATCTTAGTACTATACAGTTAGCATGGAACCCTGTTTTTCATGCTAGAACAAAGCATATCGAGGTACATTATCACTTCATCAGAGAGAAGGTATTAGCAGGTGATATTGATCTTGTTTATGAGAGAACAGATGAGCAAGTTGTTGATATCTTCACTAAAGCACTTGGAGCACAGAAGCTAAAGAAGTTTCAAAAGATGCTTGGATTAGAGGACATGGCATTGAGCTTGAGGGGGAGTGTTGAGATATCAAGCTCAACATGTGATGATCTAGGATGACACGTATTACTTTTTTGTTTCTCTGACATGTATAGTGGTCATGCTGGTATATGTTAGGGACACTTCATTGAGCTTTATTAGATTTATCTACCGAGAGTGATGCCACATTTGTTTCTTGCCAGCTCACTCATTCACGGACATTAGGTTTTTCCTTATGTACTCGTCTTTGTATATTGCAGTAGTTGTATTCTTGTTTTTAGGTCATTCTTGTACATTCCTTTTTAGGTAATAGAAGAAGAAGAAGATGATGATCATTCTTCCTTGCCTCAATTTGTGTGTGTGATTTTCCTTGAGAGTGAGAGTGTGTGTGTGAGCTCTCTTCCTTATCTCCTTCCTCATGAAATAATGGGCCACTTATCTTTGTACATTCTAGTGGTAATATAGTCAGCATTGTGTGTTGTGCTCAAGCTTCTTCTTCTTCCTTATGCTATTCGTGTGCTTCCGTAGATGTCCAACTCCAACCATTGGTATGAGAGCAGGTTTTCGCTTCATAGGGCATTGTCTACACCTCACCGGTTGCAGTCTCAGAATCGCACGAAATTTGGTAAGCATACTTAGGGTGTTTCAGAGAACGCATCATCACAAAACTTGTATAGGCTATTTCATCTTTTAGTGCCAAAGGTATATACTAGTTTCGGTTCGCTAGTATAAGCGTCTTGAAGTCTGCTATAGGTTTAGCAGAATTCATCTCAACAATTCTGTTCAACTTTTTGAGATATTGTCAATTTTCTACATCAATGTATTTTAGTCACCAGCCATGGCTGAATGCAATGACGTATTCCATATGTTGGCTATTGAGGATAAGTTGGATGGTACTAACTACCCATTATGGGCTTATATGATGCGTCATGTATTGGTCGCAAAAGGACTATGGAATATTGTATAGGGTGTTGAAAGACTTCCTGTTACACCTACAAATACAGGTACTACAAATACAAGTGCTAGAGCTGATGAAGATGGTATCAAAGATGATGATATTCTGTAGATTCCTATTCGTGTTGCTGTTTTTGTTGCACCTACTACAGAGCAAATTCGTTGGGATGGCAGAGATGCTCATGCACATGCATTGATAGCTTTGTCTATCAAACGTGCCATTATTCCTCACATTCACTCTTGTAGAACAACTAAGGATGCTTGGGATACACTTACCACATTGTACTAGGCTAGGAATGAGGCTCGTTTTTCTTACCTCCAAAAACAATTGGAGAGTGAGCACATGAATGAAGGTCAGAGTTTTGCTTCTACTCTTCGTTTGATGATGAAAGGCAATCCAAATGCCTTGTCATTTGAGGAGTTAGTCTCTGTTCTATTGCAGGAAGACCAGTCTAGGTAGAACAGGTCTATTGTGAGTGTTGCAGATCAAGCTTTCCTAGCTAGTCAGAAGGGCAAAGGTAAATGGAGCTCTTCTACTAGTAAGCAGAAATCTGCAAATGCTACACATTCAAAGAAGGAAAACAAAGATGAGAAGAAATTAAAAAAGCAGAAATTCTTTTGCAAATACTGTAAAGCAAAGGATCATGTCATCAAGAGCTGTCCAAATCTGACTGCTAAAGAGGCAAAAAAGAAAGAGGCCAGAATGGTTGTTGTAGAGGCCTCTACACCAAAACAGAGTCTGCTAATCTTGTGCAAGAAGAAGAATCGATGTTTACTACTGTTTGGAGTTTTGACCCATCTTCTCATGAGCAGTGCATGTCTGCAGTAGATTCAAATGTTTGGTACTTTGATAGTGGGGCGACCAAACATATTACCTCACAGTGCAATTTCTTCCCTTCACTCGAGCCTGCCCCTATAGGGAATATTGTTACAAGCGCCAATAACTCCTCCTATCCTGTTATGGGAGTTGATAAGATCATTGTGACTACTGCTGATGGTAGTTCTTTCACTTTGTCAGATGCTTTGTTTGTGCCAGGGATCAAGAAAAATATGTTATCAGTTTCTGCATTAGCCAAGATTGGCTTGGTTGTAAAATTTATTGATGATAGATGTACAGTTCATGATTTGTCAAATGGCAACCTCATTATTGCTTCTGGCATTTTATGTCGTGGGCTGTATAAGCTCATAGACTATGAAAGATCTGTAAATGATTTGGCATGTGCAGTACATGATTCTCAGGCTATGTCAGATGCAAAGCTTTGGCATGCACACTTTGGTCATCTGAATTTTGCTAGTTTGCTATGCCTGCAGAAATCTGAAATGGTGTCCTCTTCGCCCAAACTTGAGGCACCCGGTAAACATGTATGTGAAGACTATATTTTGGGCAAAATGCAGCATTCTTCCTTTCCAAAAGATGGTCAATTCGGGCTACTCAGAAATTGCAGCTTGTACACAGTGATGTATATGGTACTATGTAGACACCTTCTTTTGGGAACTATCTTTACTTCATGACTTTCATCGATGATGTTTCCAGGCATGCATGGGTATATCCATTGAAGGCAAAGTCCAAAGTGTTTATGTGCTTCAAATAGTTTTTGGTTTTGGCTGAAAATCTGTCAGCATGTAAAATGGACACCCTCCATTCTAATCGAGGGTGGATCACTACTACCAGATTTGCATGCTTTTTTTTATAGTGATTTGGTTGGTTGCTATGACACTCCTGTGTCCACGAGTGGCTTTTTCTTCATGCTTGGTGGCTCATGTATATCTTGGTTGAGCAAGAAGCAGCCTATTGTGGCCACTTCTAGTTGTGAGGCTGAGTATAGGGAAGCTTTCACAACGATTGTTGAGTGTGTGCGGCTCAGATGCCGTATGGTTGATTTGGGTGTTGGTCAGTCTTCTGCCACCATCATCTTCATTGACAGTCAGAGTGCATTGGCAGTTGCGAGGAACCCTGTGTTCCATGCTCGCACTAAGCACATTGAGGTGCATTATCATTATGTTTGGGAGAGGTTCTTTGCTGGGAGATCAGCTTGGCATATGTGCCCATGCAGGAGAACATTGCAGACCTTTTTACAAAGGCTCTACCTAGGAAGAAGTTTGAAGCTTTTCGCAAAGCTTTGGGCTTACTTCCTTTTTTGGATTGATTCCACATAGCTTGACACTTCCTTATACATGAGTGCTAGCTCCTTGTTCATCGCATCACTCCTAGGGGGGAATTGTTGATATATTTAGGTAGTGATGTGTGTGAACATTGTAGGACCATCAGGGCACTTTTTTCCCTCGTTATGAAGTTTTTTCCCCCAGCTTGTATATACGCCTATTGCCCTAATGGGCTACTTATCTTTGTACATTCTAGCGGTAAACATTCAGCATTGTGTGTTGTGCTCCAAGCTGCTTCTTCTTCCTTGTGTTGTTCACGTGCTTCCGCAGATGTCTAACTCCAACAACAAGAATCTCTAAGATTCAAGTCAAATCAAAGAAGAATTGAAGCTAGAAGAAAAGGGGCAACTTCAAGAAGAGTAAATATTCACATTTACTATGGAAAGTGTTAAAGATTTGAAATTTTAAAGCTTTGCTGAGTTAATGGTGTCTATAGAGGTTTTCTAATATCACATTATCTTGGTTCTTGTGATGTTTCATACATCAACAAATGAATTACCAAGTGAAATGTACAAAGATCAGTAACCTGCTATGGTTATGGGCATCTATACAAGTTGGGGAAAAAACCTCCTAAAGAGGGAAAAAAGTGCTCTGAAAATCCTGTGTGTGTTCACACACATCACTACCAAATATCAACAATGATGGCCTTTCAAGGATCCAAAGGTCAAGAACAAGTAGCATTGTCTTGGAGAAGATTTATTGAGTGTAGTCACTTGCCAAAAAGATTAGAATCACTTGCAACAAAAGATTAGATTGTTCAGAATTTTATCATTCTTGAAGTATCCAAGAAGCATTTATATATAATGCACATTGAAACTATGTCAAGCATGCAAAAAAGATTTCCATGACTCAACTATCATTGCCTCAAATAATGCCAATACTATTTTGGACTTTGGAGATGTAAAATTCAACATTGATTATGATTGTTATAAGTTTAAGTATGGTGACCATTTCATATTCTAAGGTCTACAACAACTATGGGGCTTCTCCATAAACCACGCCAATGAAGACCCCATGATCCTTAGATTTGAAAGTATCAATCTCTTCTATTAGGATGATTCATTGACAACATACCCTTGAGCAATTTTCCCAAGACCCTTCTCTTTTTCATTTCGAGAGTATGCATTCCTAGGTCCACCCTACAACACCATGCACAAGGAGCTTTTTGTGTTTTGATCATGCACTATGATAAGCACTATGCACTATGATAAGCCCTATGCCCAATAACTTTATTACTAGGAATCTCTACAAAATATTGTTTTGTAGGAAACTACAACCCCAATGTGCATCAACACCCATGCTTCCTTTTAAACATCAAAATCTATCGTAGACAAAAAAACAAGGGAGGGGGGAGTGTTGGAGAAGAAACTAACAAATATGAAACTAAACAAAGAGAATGGCAAGTGGTGCATGATCAAGTAACACGACCCTTCCTCTCTCCATTGTCTCATATCCACTTCCTGAGTAAACTATGGAACGAACTCTTTTGCCTACTCGAGTTATATCTTTATTTCTCATCAACATACCATCCTCCAATAGATGGTAAGATAGAACAGCTTAGTCAGATGATCAAAGGTTATATATGCAACTATACCCAAGGTCAAAAGGATTGATCCAACATTTAGACATCCTTGAGTTTGACTACAATGCAATGGTGCACTCAAGTATAAACATGTTCCTTTTCAAATTGTGCACTAACAAAGAAGTCATCATCCCTCTGGCCCTTACAACAAACTCAACCCTATGGACATCAGACCTTGATTGTGGAGCTTTATTACAACAATGGGAGCCTAAGATTGAGTACGTCAAATTTAGCCTTGAGCAAAACAAAGAATGAATTATCAAATATGCCAACCAAAAGTGGTCTTAGATGGAAGCCTTCAACAAGGTTGATCTCATCCTCATAAACTTCAAGAGTATCACTCTCTTGTGAAACCTCGCACCTAAGTTCAACCATCCATATGCTGGGCCATGTGTGATGGTCATGTGCTTCAACAATGTCATCTATGAACTAAAGCTTCAAGACTTCGTCCAAATTCACAACTCTTCTAATGTAACTACTCTCAAATGATTCAAGCTAGATTCAACATATGAAAGACATGTACCATTAGTCCAAATGAACAAACATGCACATGAAGCAGAGGTCATTCTCGAGAATCATTCTAAATATCGAGCCCACAAATTTTTGGCCATGTGGCATGGCCAATTGATATCGATGCATTGTGGAAACCTATGTTTTCAAACAAGGATTCCCATATAACTAGGTTTTGGTCAAGTGGCATGGCCAATTGATGATCGATGCATTATGGGAACCTATGTTTTCAAACAAGGATCCCCATCTAACTAAGTTTTATAATAACAATGCTTTTTTATGTAAAGTTTCTGACCCACTGATCAGGTGTCAAGCTCTTCAAACTGCAAGAGATTGTCACATCAAAGAACCCCACTCCACTTGTAAAAAAAATTAGTTTTTTTTGTATTTATATCCAACCATTATATGATGTCCCTCAAGCATCCATATTGTGCCAAATTCTATGAGACTATATGGAGTAAAACTTCTAAAATAATTGCCAAATACCAAAACCCCTTTCTATCATCAAGTGTCATACATTCTAAGAAACAAAAGCTTCATTTTGACAAACTTGAGTTATCACTATGCTTGTAAGGATTGTGGCCATTTGTCATAGATGATAACGGGGATGTGCCTTTACTATAATCCCTTACCATTCAAGAAAAAAGAGTCCTTGAGAATTTCTAGAAAACTTGATTGTGAAGTGAACAAAATATTGTAGATCCTTCGATATCTGGTGGATGTAAGAAAAGTTTATCTATTTCTTACATTAAAACATCTTGACATTATCAAAAAAAAAAAAGAAAAATCACAATAAAGAAAGGATGCTTACAAAATCAAAAAGACTTTGAGGAATTCGAGAAATGGTGCCAGGTTGCAGATGAGCTTGTGAGATGGCTGATCGCAAGGTAGAAACTAGAAGTTTAAAGGCTCTTTATAGAATGCCTTACTTCAATTGAATAATTGAGAGGTGGGGGGGGGGGGGGGGAGAGGGAGGGAGGGAGGGAGAGAGAGAGAGAGAGAGAGAGAGAGAGAGAGAGAGAGAGAGAGAGAGAGAGAGAGAGAGAGAAGGTTTCCATATGACATATGGAGCTCTGCAAATATGGAGGGCACATGCATGTTCTTTTCGGTGATCAAGTTACACTCTTTGGATAACCCAATGAAACATTGAGGGCACATGTATGATAGATTTAACGAACTTTGGCCATCATAATTATGGGCATATGCATGACGGTCACTAACTTCTGATGACTCGAATTAGAGTCACATGCACTATTTCCACTTTGTATTTCTCACTCCAATCATTAAATGCTTATTTTCATCAATGTTGGATCCAATGAAAATGCTAACCGCCCTTCTGGATAAAATTGAGAATATGCTTATTGATTGATGCTTGATCAGTTCATAGTGTGCCACTCTTGAGACATGCGAAATGTGATAATGTACACCCTCGAGACATGCTAAATGTGACAATGTTTGTGTTGATCAGATTTGACATGTCAGATGTGACAATGTTTATGTTGATCAAATGTGGCATGCTAAATGTGACAATGCTTATGTTCAAAACTTCTACAAATGTGAGACATGCTTTTTGTGATTTGCAACCCCTATGACCTCTTTTAGACATATGATGTGAAACACGCGAGACTTTTTTTAGTTTGCAACCCATATGTCTGCTTGCTCCATTAAATTGCATTACTTGGAAGCTTGATATAATACAACTTGAAGGCGCAGTTTGAGGATCGATCCAAATTTCAATTTCATTTTGATTTTTTTATCTGGAGTGTGTGCATGTACCTCATAAACCTGTGCATGTAGCTCGTGAACCAGGTTGAGAATGGTGACAAGTGTGCTGCCCTTGACCAAGCACTGCAGACACTATGTCAACACTAGTGAGCGACGCATAGAAGCCGTATTCCTCGTTAGAGTGGCGACGCTCACAGTCCTCCACCTGCTTTCAGCTACGATGACGTTTATATCTCACATGAAGCCACCAATAGGTGATTACAGTTAATGGTATTCTCTTAGCCATTCGATGACCCGAACGGAAATGTTAGTGGGGATGATAGTCTGTTCGGGTCACCGTACATTTCACCATGCGCCTCGTACTTGCGCGCTGCCATGCTGACAAAAAGTGAAATGAAATCTTCACCATACTTTGGGCGACCAGGCTTCCATGTTCCCTCCATAAGAGCTTGCTGATAAACTGAGCTCAACAAGGGCTGGTTGACAGACTGAGCTCGATGTGTGTGTGTGTGTGTGTGTGTGTGTGTGTGTGTGTGTGAGAGAGAGAGAGAGAGAGAGAGAGAGAGAGAGAGAGAGAGAGAGAGAGAGAGAGAGAGAGAGAGAGAGAGAGAGAGAGATTCACTTGTCAAACGTGAACAGTAAGGTTCAAGCACAAGTATCGGGATGGACAATTAGCAAGGACAATGGTGAGGGCAAGGAAAACACAACAAAATGAGCATAGCTCTGGACTCCTTCGCCCTTCTCAAAGTTGTCATTCTAAATTGGAATTTAAGAGATTTCAAGCTATCGTGCATCTAACACACCCCCAAGATACACTGGAGAATTTGGGCAAGCATACGATTATTTCATGCAATTTGACACCCTTCAAATGGCCTTTCAAGTCACCACACGAGCTCCTGTTGCTATGAACCGTCATGCATTTCCTCGAAGTTACTTTGTTCATGATTTGTCCTCTGATCTACAGAAAGGCTTGGTTTGTATAAAATGCCTTGACAATTGGCATATGATGTTATGTAATGCACCGTTATACACCAAGTATACATTTGCATCAAAAGATGCCTTGATATATCCGAGTATCCATTCAGAAAATGGCACCCCCAAAGGACATGGGATGGCTTGGTATAACAAGAGGAGAGAGAAGGGACGGATCTCTGTTACTCTACGATAATGAGTGCAACACCAGACAGATCGAATTGGGATTATGCTGTTCAAACCCTACCATAGACTGTCAATGTAGAGATCGCAAACAACCTCAGACCAATGCTTGATTCCCTGATATTTTCCACCCTTACAACATTACAGACACGGCTGAAGCTTCATGCACAAATTACAATTGAAGAGACTTCAGATATTAATGCTAGTTAAGATACAATGCAACACTTCACTGCTTTGGCCACCATCATGAAGTAGTAATAGGGATTAAGCACCCTGCACATATTCTAGTCAAAGAGACTTACGATACTCGTCAAGGCAACACGTTGCTATGAGTTCAATTAAACTGTTACTAGTTACTATCACACATGACTTGGGGCTTGGGGGGGGTGGGGGGGGTTCAAATAAACAAGCCTTTAATGAAAGCTGTAAAGTGACTGCACATCATGGACAAAATATTTGTCCCTCCATTACATCAGTAAATCATTTCTAAGAGAAATGGCATAAGACCTCTTGCAATTATTACATCAGCATCCTCAAGTATATTGTGATTCTACATCATCATTGTACATGGGGAGACTATATCCTATCCTTAGCTGAACATGGTAAAACATCAGTTCAGGATTCAAAAGTAATTTTTATTTCATGTTCAGAATAATTATACAACATATTCAGCTCCAGCCCAGTAAAGGTTCCGTGTCTTAAAGATATTTATGTCATCATATATTAAAAGGGTTCAATAAACACGAAGAGCTTCCAGCCATCCAAATCGAGTATATTAATAACCAATCTCAAAATAAAAAGGATAAGTGAACCATTATGATAGAAAATCACAAGGAACTAAACAACTTGTTTCTGCATATGATAGTTCTCAAATAAAGAAACGCATTTTGACCTTTATAACAGAGCATCTATTCATGCAGCATAATTGTTTCAGTTTAGCCTTGCTTCAACCAGAGGTCCTAAGGCAGATTGTGGCCAAAGTGGGAAAGCAAACATAAATTCGATCCTTCATTGAGTAACTCAATGATATACCACCATGGGCATAACGAAAACTTTGTTTAACAATCTTTTTCTGTTAGCCAGATCCACATCTTGATTGAATCTGAATGATTCCATGCTTAAGTACCTCCATGGTCTTCAATATCCACAATAAGAGTAAGAGTTCAACATGGATATAATGTTGAAATGATCCAGGCATTCATTTGCTGAACATACACGAAGAGATGCCTGAAAAAAATGACTGGCTTGTCAATGCTGATTTCCTTTTGCTTTGAGTTATACAGGAGTTAGAAGAGGCTTCCCTGAGAAGTATGCTTCTAGATTTGCAACAACAAGATCTGCCATAGCCCGTCTGGTTTCCCATGTCAAACTCCCAACATGGGGTGTGAGAACTACATTATCCAAAGACATGAGCTCTTGAGGGACATGGGGCTCATCATCAAAGACGTCCAGACCAGCTCCTCCAAGACGACCCTCCACCAATGCCTTCACAAGTTCTTGTTCATCTACAATTGGGCCTCGAGCAATGTTAATGAGGAATCCACTTGGACCCAATGCATCAATAACCTCCCTGTTAATGCTTCCTTTTGTTTCTTCATTGAGTGGGCAGGCAATCACCACAACATCTGAATTGGTTGCCAGCTCTTTGGCAGTGGAATAGTAGTTGAATGTTAAGTTGGGTTTCGGTGACCTGCCTTGATAGGCAATTTCGCATCCAAAAGCTTCTGCACGTTTGGCTATGGCCATGCCAATCCTTCCCAGCCCCACAATTCCAACTCGCTTTCCACTAACCTGCAAGACACCAATGAATGTGGTAGCTCAGAGGAATATCATCCATTAATTGCAACACCCAATTACTCAGAACAAGAGAATTCAGAAGCTTCAGCTTTTGAGAGCTATTGTGCAAGAATGCATGAATAGCCACAGAACACTGCACGTTAACCATATTAATTCCCATCTGTTCATCAGAGAGCTCAGTTGCATAGATTAACATGTCAGAAAGTCAGAAACAAAAAAGAAATACAAATGAATCTGGACCAGATATGTAAGATGCAAAGGAAGAAAAGACAAGATTCCCTTTCCTTTTGGGCTATCTTTTTCTTTTTCGGGGCAGGAAGTTTGATGTGATACAATTCCTGATGAACACATAAGTTAGAGAAAGGAAAAAGAAAATAGCTTCAAGTGAAAGTGCCAAGGAGATATAAAACCTGTTGTGGCCTAGCACTAAAGCGCATTTCTTTTTTATGATCGATGGACACAAAGGATGTTTCTAAAAAAGATTTAGAGCAAAGCATCCGTTCGATACCGAGTTGAATCTTGATCATGATGATTAATCATTGACATTTATACTTCTCATTTTTTTTTTTTTAATCAGCAAAAACATTAGAAACACACCTGCATCCAGGTATCTCAAGAAGGGGGAGGGACAACCCATTATCTGGTACATGTTTTTTGAGATGCTCCTAGAGCTGGATACATCGAACCTCAGGTGAAACTTGAACCGAGGCCAACTGCCCATACTTCATGGTGCTAACCACTAAACCACACCTGCTTGATAGACATTTATACTTTTTAGACTCTGACATTCTGCCAGTAATCTTTTTTGGCTGTACATGGATAATAAATCATCTTTTTACACAAAATTGGCCATGGAAGATGCACCATTACACATCTATTTCCTCTTAAGTCTCTAAGCATGTGGATGAGAAGAGGGAGGGTTCAGAAGTGCACAAGCTTGTTCTATACCTCAATAGTCTCACTCAATGACAGGCTAAGAGAGGGATACTCGCATGTGAATGGGGCATCTAAGTGTCCAAGGATAAAACAAGTGAAAAAAAACAAATCTTGTACATTTGTAATGAACGTGAAAATTATTCAGATACTTGACCATACATATAATACGGGATTGGACTCGGCTGTACACATCATATGTGTCCACTCATACTCCAGACAAGTGCAACCATGATCTAGAGAAGGTTGATCACCTATCTTTGCCCTTGAGTCTCTCCCCCTTTCCGTGGAGTTTTTCTAACAAAATGGTACATACATACATACACACACACACGTGACACACACACACACACACACACACACACATATATATATATATATATATACATACATAGTTGTTTCTGACGCGTTTCTGCCGTTTACCCGACGTCTGACGGGTCAGGTAAAACGTTTCTGACGTTATCTGACGCCGCCAAATTTTTTTTCAAAAAAGTCATGGAAAAAGGAGTAGAGACACCATACAATAATAGAATTATGTTCTTAACATTATATCAATGAAAAAACATAAGTAGAATAACATGATATATCAAAAAAAGTGAGGAGTCAAGATTAAACTTTAAAGTCTAAAGAAGATCACTATCAAGCAAAATAAAGGCAAAACTCAAGTAGCTCAACATAGGCATAGAGCCATGGATGTATGATATATCATAAATCATGATAAGATGAGACTCAAGAGAATGTCACACATCCTCGTCTCCTACATCATCATCATCATCATCATCAGCAATAGGACAATCCTCCTCATCCTCCTCATCCTCCTCAATGCAATCCTCATGACTCTCCATAAGTGTATGAGCTGATGAAACAACTATCTCCCCATCATGTTCTGCTTGCAATGCAATTAGTCTTTGATCATCTGCTTCTTTCTCTATCATGTCAAGTGTCACTTCTATTTTTTGAAATCCTCTTTCCTGAATTTTAGATATGAGGCGAAGATTTGTATGGATATACACTAATTTCTCAACATTCTTAGGCAGCAATCTGTTTCGCCTCTTTGTATGTATCAATGAGAAAGTGCTCCAATTTCTTTCACAAGGTGATGCACAAGAACCTTGTGAAAGAATACGAAGAGCTAACTTTTGTAAATTGGGAACACATGGTCCAAATTGTTCCCACCATCTCACAGCATAATGCATTCTACTCTCATCGCGTATAACAGGACGTGAAAATGCACCTGACAAAGATTTATATACATCTAACTCATCACATAATTGACCTTGTTTTTTAACATCACCACGCGTGTATCTCTCTATAACATCCATCCATCCATTATACACCTCTGTATCCATGTGTGGTGACTTTGCCCTCCAAATTGGATGAAGAACATAACCTGCTGCATATAGAGGAGTATGTAACATCTCCCACCTCTCAATACATAAAGATTTTACTTCTTCTAACCTGGTAGAATCAATGCAATCCAAGGAGGAAATTTTTTCAATCATTCTATCTGTGAGCTCATAAATTAACCCCATTGTTGCCCCTTCTCTATCTGCCAAACGTAAAATTTTTAGGATAGGGCTGCATATGCCATACAGCAATAATCTCTCTCACATTTCTCCAAAAAAATGGACTCAACACAATTGCAGAAAGCTCTTCTGCCTTTTGAGATTTTGCAACTCTCTTTCTTGTATATTCAGGGCATACCATCAAAGAGCGCAAACCATTGTATACACGCTCATCAAGCAAATTAGTAAGCATTATGAATGCATAAGCAAACCTCGTGGGAGCCGGTTTCACCAAATCTTTTTGGCTGAATTTTCTAAATAATGCAAGCACAGTAGGCTTCGTTGTAACAAATGTAACAATCTTTGTTGCATTCTCCAATACAGGCTTCACCCATGCAAGCTTTCCAATGTCTTCAAATAGAAGATCTAAGCAATGACATGTGCATCGTGTGTAAAAGATGTGGGGCCATTGTTCCTCCACCAAATGACCAGCCCGTATACAATTGGATGCATTGTCCATCACAATTTGGACCACATTGTCTTCTCCAACATCCTTGATGGCATCTTTCAAGATTTCAAATATAAACTCACCTGATTTAACCTCACAAGAGGTGTCCACAGATTTCAAGAACACTGTTCCATAAATACAAGAGACAATAACATTGATGATTGGTCTATTTCTAGTGTCCGACCAGCCATCACACATAATACTACATCCAAATATCTTCCATGCATCACGAATTTGTATTATATCCCCTTCTATGGTCCTCACTTCTTCATGCAACTCTTTTGATCTCAATTGCTGGTATGAAGGGGGCTTATAAGATTGCCCTACCCTACCAACAGCTTGGAGCATGTCAAGAAAGTAAGGACTTCTCACTTTCCAAAAGGGAATATCCTCCGCAAAGAAATAACGACGAACAGCCTTATTTGCCTCTTTTCTAGCTTGGACATCCCAAGCTTTATCCAAAGCCCCTTTTGAACTTTTTGCCTTCTTCATTGCATGACCTACAGAGGACTCTCCAAGTCCACCATCATCACATTGTGATACTGATACATCTGCATATGATTCAGCATGTGATTGCGTATTGATATTAGCACTTCCACTAGCACTATCAAGTGTTTTCCCATGCAATTTCCTGCATATATCCTTCACATTTTCAGGTGCACTTTCACAACTACCTACTCCATATCCCTTGAGGCCAAGCAAATGTGCTCTGACTCTATTTGCTCCCCCATCCCAAGTATGGGAACAATACTTGCACCTAACACTGAAATTGCCTTTGGGTAAAGTCTTCAATTTTGTCACAAAGTCCCATTCAGCTCCTGGTTTGCGAGGCATCTACAAAATGTTCAACCATAAAAAAAGAGATCCAATTAGACTCTACTATCAAGAGTTCACAAATGAATGATCAATCATAATTTATAATCCTTTTGCATGCATTTCAAGGTGCAATCAAAGTAGGCTGAATTGATTCTGATGTTGCTGCTGCACATTATTCCAACTGCTGCTCTGCAAAATGCCATGGCAGCCTTGGATTGTCTGCAAGGGCACACATGCAGAAGCCTTATGAAGATGTGACATATGCTCTAAATGTGAGATGAGTGGGATTATGGATGCTGACAGTGGTGATAACATGGTTCTGAGGACTGTTCATGCATCATACCACAATGCATGGTGAGTCCATGATGTGGCATTTTGCAGAGCAGCAGTTGGAATAATGTGCAGCAGCAACATCAGAATCAATTCAGCATATGCATTGTTGTCTCAATGTTGCAGCTTGCTCAAGCCTCAACATATGCATAATCATACGACACATCATGAATCAACACTGTTCTACATGGATGAGCTGCGAGCACACAGGTGAACCGTGGTCCGTGACAGATATAGGGCCTGAATATGAGTTCAGAGTGGGTGCCTCTTACCTTTGGTGTCTAGCCCTAGGGTTTGCAGGTTGAGGTACAAGCGGCAGTGGTCACCAAACGCACTTTCGAAGGCGGCAGCAGAGGAATAGCAGGTCGCGCGACTCTGGAAAATAGGCCTGAATACGACTCAGCTCGGATATCAAACCCAATTTTTTTTTTCTGCAAATGTCGCGTCAGCAACACGTCGGGAACGTGAGCGTCAGGTACATTTTTCCTGGCGTCAGCTACGTGACGCGTCAGGAAACAACACTGTATATATATATATATATGTATATATATATATATGTATATATATATATATATATATATATATATATATATATATATATATATATATATATATACATATATATATATATACATACACACACACACACATATATATATATACATATATATATATATATATATACATATATATATATATATTTTTGTGTGTGTGTGTGTATATATATATATATATGTGTGTGTGTATATATATATATATATATCTATCTATCTATCTATCTATCTATCTATCTATCTATCTATCTATATATATATATATATATATATATATATATATATATATATATATATATATATATATATATATATATATATGTATGTATGTATGTATATGTATATGTATATGTATATGTATATGTATATGTATATGTATATGTAGATGTATATGTATATGTAGATGTAGATGTATATGTATATGTATATGTATATGTATATATATATATATATATATATATATATATATATACATATATATGTATATATATATATACATATATATATACATATATATGTATATATATATATATATATATATATATATATATATATATATATATATATATATATATATATATGTATGTATGTATGTATGTATGTATGTATGTATGTATGTATGTATGTATGTATGTATGTATGTATGTATGTATGTATGTATGTATGTATGTATGTATGTATGTATGTATGTATGTATGTATGTATGTATGTATGTATGTATGTATGTATGTATGTATGTATGTATGTATGTATGTATGTATGTATGTATGTATGTATATATATATATATATATATATATATATATATATATATATATATATATATATTATCGCAAAATGATAGAATAAATGAGATTGTGTTGATTATATCTAAAAAAGGGGACCAAAGGTGTGATGCATCTCTAGACCATTACAAAATTCTACCCAATACATAGAAGCAAAAGAATATTAAATAATTTATTAAAAAACCCAGTGTTCCTGCAAGCTTCGACGTCAGCTTCTATTGGATACTGACTTCTTTTACATCAGAATATCCATCAAAATTTGTTTTAAAAACCATGAAGATTAAGGAACTCACACATAAACAAAAATACTTGAGAAGGCCCTATTCAAAAAGGGATTTAAAATCACGTAAAAGATGTCTGCAGCAAGAAAGGAGTTGTTACTTTTTTTATCTTTTGGCGTGGGGAAAGGGGGGCTAGTTGGCGGAGCAAGGGATAAAGGAGCCTAAACAAAGGCACCGTGTAAAATCTGATGAATCCATGGACAACCATGAGGAAAAAGAAGCACCGGAGAGATATCAAGTGAGTCGAATGCAAAAAACACGAGGAGACATGTATGCAATGCCGAATTTTCAATGTATTTAATCGAGCCTTATCATCTTCCCATGTTCTTATTATTGAACGAGAAAATTTTGAGATCCTCAGTATATTCTGTTACAAAATTTGATTAGCTTTCATTAAGACCGTTCAGTAATCCTTAGTTCTCAGTAGGATACCTTCACATGTTAAAAGTGAATAGATTTTTTCCGTCGACCAAACGAAATCAAAATAAGGTGCTCATCAATTTGGACCTAAATGCTCGCTTGAGAAGATCATCATGTACCTTGGTGGTATGCACGAAATTCTTTTCAGCAGGCCAGCGACCTTGACGAACAAATCTGTCAGCAGCTGGAATACGGCGCATACACGCAAGCATCAGGGAGAGAGCGGTATCGGCAGTACAGTCGGTCAGGACATCCGGAGTGTAGGTAACTGCAATGCCGCGCTGCCTGCACTTAGGGAGATCGATCTTGTCAAGTCCGACGCTGAAGGAGGAGACGATTTCCAGGCGGGGCAGGGCGTCGATGAGGGGGCCGCTGGCGCCCACGACTGTGTTGCCTACGAGACCACGTATGGAATGGGCGCTGGCAGACACGAAGGCGTCCTGATCAGAGGCCTCCCAGAGCTTGAAGACAGTGAAGCTCTTTTCCAGCGATGGCAGCATGCTGTCCACGCATGGCTGCGTAAGAAGCACACCTGGTCTCGCAGCCATTCGGCGACCTTGTGTGTGGTACAGGTTGGTCGTGCAGACTGAGAGTCTGCGACTCTTTCGGTGAAAGGAACCAACGCTATTCGAATGGAACTTCCGACCATAAAAGCTCACAGGGCTCCATGTAATGCATCGAAATGGATCATGAATAATAGGCCTAGTTCAGAGTCGAGCCTTTCACTCACATTAGAAAAGAATAGAAATGCCTAGTTCAGATTTTTGCGGAACCTTTTTTTTTTTTAACGGAGGTTCGGCTGAGGCCTACTCCCCAGGTTTTAACTTTGAAATTGCAACTGTACAAGGAAGGGGCATAGTACCCATGGGACCCCCCTTATCCCACAAGAACAGGGGTTTACATAGCTGGATTAAACGGCGGTCACAACATCAAACTCTGTGTAAATATATGAAGTGGAAAAAAAATATTTAGAGTTTCATCACCCTCAGAATGGATATCGGGAGGAATTGTCAAACTTCTCCATTGGTGAACAAGGTCAATTTGTCTCTTCTTTCTGGAATCCTAATTGAAATGAGTCTATGCTTGAGTAGCATGTGTGTGGCATAATGGTTCATGAATTGATCGGAAAAATTCCCAAGTAAAGAGAGTTGTCCACTCCATACCTCTAGAATGTAAGGGGTGGCTCTCTCTTAGGAAATTGGGTGTGTTGTGATTTTTAATTTTAGTTGCTCTCAAAATAATAATAAGAATAATAAATGGTTTGTCTCACCATGCTTATATGTATCTCCACTTAAGAGTTGCTCACCCCTTGTCTATGGCATGTAAAGGGTGCCTCTCCTCTAGTAAGTTGAGTGCGTGACTTTTCTCAAGAAAAAAAAAATGATGATTTTTACCACCACTCTTTGTTCGAGACAATAGAGAAACATATGTTTCTCTTGCCGCTTTTCGTCAACATTAAACAAAGAATGACTTGATGTTGATATACATCTATAATCAATCACTACTATCCTAATAAGGAAATCTCTTGATGAACATCAAGCTAAGGTAGAGACCTTAGACTATGGATGTGTGGCTAGAGGGTCTTGCATCATGAGCCTCTCCTTTAGTAAGAAAGGTGGTTGGAGAAAGAATGGTAGGCAGAGCTAGCTCTTGAGCTATATAAGTGGGTTGTTATGACAAGAATGTATGACCTAGCTCATCTCTTATATGTTTAGTTCTTTTCGCTTGATCTCTCTCATGCACAAACACTTGTATCACTTTCAACCTCTTGTAAAAGTTGGCATCGATTCGGGCAAGGATCTTGACGTGCCCACATACACCAATCATGACTCTTGATGTGGAGGACATTACAAATAAGAAAGATCTCTTCATGGAGACACCTTAGTCTATGGATATGTGGCATGCCTACATCATTAGTACTATCGAAATAAGAAATATTTCTTGATGTGGAGGATGTTCCATTAATCTAAGGTAGAGATCTTAGACTATGGATGAGTGAGTACAAGACCTTACATCATGAGTCTCTCCTTTAGTAGGAAAGGTGGTGGCTAAAAGAATGGTAGAGAGAGATCTTAATTGGGAGGTCTTGGGCTATAAAAATTGGGTTGTTATGTCAGGGAGGTATGGCCTAGTGTTATAAAGTAGCTTGGACAAGGTTCTAAGTTAATGATAATATTAGGTACTTCTCAAGTATTAGAAAAGGAACACAATTAGCATAGTGGTTGTCCATTAAATGGGAAGGAGGAGTTCTTGGGTTCAACCCCCCGAGGAGCATGGGGAGTAGGGCCTCTTAGAAGCATCCACTCAAGTTAACATGAGTTAACTTAAGTCTATTGGGACTTAGCTCAAGTGGTGAGTACACCTATCACTAGTTGACTCTAGTGGAAAGTATAAAAGAAGTGATGGAGATAGCATATGCATATATGTACTCCATTTACTCTAGTGATCATAGTTAGTCCCCAAATATATATAACGGGAGGTTGGGCGGAGAGTCATAGGTCATTCTCTTGCATGCGTAGAGGCTAGGTTTTTAGAGTTTCTTAATATTGGCATCCATATTGTATCCATTGGGGAATTGAACTGACAACCTCCCAGGTAAGAATGTGATGGGCTAATCACTTGTCCCAAAAGCCATGGTTAAGTGGTGTGATGGTGATTCACCATAGTGGATTCCCCTTTAAGAGAGCTTCACGATGATGCTCTCATAGTAGAAAACCGAGCTTTGGGCAACATATAGGTTCTTAGAGTTTCTTAATATTCATATCCATATTGTATCCATTGGGAATTGAACTCATAACCTCCCATATAAAAATGTGATGGGCTAATCATTTGTCCCAAAAGCCATGGTTAAGTGGTGTGATGGTGATGCACCATACTGGATTCCTTTAAGAAATCTTCACAATGATGCTCTCATAGTAGAAAACCGAGCTTTGGGTGACATACACAATACCCTTCACGAACTTGCAAAATACACAGAGACTACATAGTACACAAAGACTTGAACATAGATTCGCTAGGTTTAACAAATGAATTGAAGTTATAGTCTGTGGCTAACCAAGTCAACATATTCTTTATTAAAGAACATATACAAAAGTGTCCAACCACCATTCGGCCTTTCACATAGACACTAACAATAACAATCTCCCACTAAAGGCCTATATGGCCAAAGTGAACTATGGGAGAAAAAATAAACAAGGATAAAGGATACGTGAGTGTAAGTATACAAACTATACCTCCCACTTAATGGGCATGTTATGCAGGGTACAAATAACTGTGCAAGATCATGAATCAAGGAACCCCCATCAAATGACAATAATGTCAAAAGCTACCCTATGGTAGAGCTTTAGTCAAAGCATCTACAACATTATCTCGGGTTTGTACCTTCTCAAGAATAATGCGCTCAATGGCTAAGCAGTCTCTAATGAAGTGATACCTCACCTCAACGTGCTTGGTCTTTGCATGATAGACCGGATTCTTAGCCAAAGCAATGGCACTCTAACTATCATTGAGCGAATGAGGTACATGCTAAGGTAGACCCATATCAAGCAAGAATAATGCACCATTATCTCGAGTTTGTACCTTCTCAAGAATAATGCGCTCAGTGGCTAAGCAGTCTCTAGTGAGGTGACACCTCACCTCAATGTGTTTGGTCTTTGCATGATAGGCCAGATTCTTAGCCAAATCAATGGCACTCTAACTATCGCTGAGCAAATGAGGTACATGCTAAGGTAGACACATATCAAGCAAGATGAGAAAGGCACAATGCTTCCTTACATGCCCCGCTAGTTGTAACATACTCTAATTCTATAACGAAAACAATTGTACATTTGAATATGAGATCTCCAAGAGAAAGCACCTTCAATAAAGTGAAAAATGTACCCTTATGTAGAGTTTTGATTGTCTACACAATCAGCATAATCAGAATCTGTGTAATTAATAATGGGTGTCTCTCCTCTACTTAAGCATAGACACTTGTCCTTAGTGCCACTCAGATTTCTCGAAATTGTCTTGAATGCTTCCCAATGCTTCTTGCCAATATTACATATATCTTCTCGTAACTCCCACTACAAATGCAATGTCTGATCCTGTAGCTACCATAACGTACATGAGACTACCAACCGCAGATTGACAATGAATTTTGGTCATGAATTTTGTTTCCTCATATGATTTGGGGCAATCATCCTTGCTCAATTTCACATGTGTAGGTAAAGGTGTACTCAATGCCTTTCCATCCCTGCATATTGAACCTATGAAGAACTTTGGATATGCACTCACTTTGAGATAAAACATGCATATGTTACTCCTATTACAAGTAACACACATGTCAAGAACATGTTTTGCATCCCCCAAATCCTTCATATCAAATGTCTCACTAAAATTCTTCTTGAGCAATGATAAGTCATCATAGGACTTCCCAACAATTAGTATATCACTGACATAAAGTATCGAGCATACCAAGCTACCATTTGAACATCTCTTAGAGTACAAACAATGATACTCATTGCTTCAAGCATAGCCTTGAGACTTCATAAAAGCATCAAAATTTTGGTATCATTGTTTCGGCATCTCTTTAAGCCCATATAAGCTTTTCTTTAGCTTACAAACTAGACCCTCTTTGCCATGAATTGCATATCCCTCTAGTTGTTCCATATAGATCTCATCTCTAAGATCTCCATGCAAGAAAGCAATTTTCCACATCCATTTGAACTAGTTCTAAGTCCTTCATTGCAATGAATCCAAGAAACATGCACAACGTAGTTATCTTGACTATTGGAGAGAAGATTTTTCTCAAAATTGGCAACATGTTGTTGCTTAAAACCCTTTGCAAACAATTTTACTTTATACTTTGGAGAAGCAAAACCTGATGTGAATTTTAGCTTATATACCCATTTACATAATAAAGCTTTTCTACCCTTTGGAAAAGGTATCAAATCACAAGTACCATTCTTGTTAATAGATTCCAATTCAATCTTCATGGCCTTCATCACCATCTATGAACATAAAAAAATCTAAACCTAGAATATATATATCATGTGGATGCAAAACACGTGAAAAACATCTCAATGGTTGCTAATCAAGGAGATTTGTAGGCTCATCTGATTGGACATTCTCTTGAACATCCCTATGTGTAGCATTCTTATGCATGCTAACTAGTGGAATAGTATCCTCAAGTACCACTATTCTCACTTCAACCTCATTAATTTGTTGTTCATGCATCTTAGAATCATTGAAAATGACATCAGTACTTTTGATCATTAACCGTGTTTCAAGATCCCATAAGCGATATCCAAACTGATTGTCTCGACCATATCCAAGAAAAATGCATTTCTTCAACTTATATTCTAGCTTTGTCTAAGATTATTGGGTATGTGAACATATGCGTCACACCCCAACTTGAAGATGATCATAATATTGTGGCTTCCCTATTCATAACATCAAGCAAATCCTACCTTGAGAGATAAGAGCGATGATTGAGTATCTGCTTGATTAAGGAGACATACGCAGAGGGATGAATTGGCATCAAGTTGAGTAGTAGATGTACTATCTCATGTTAGCATCAAAGGAGATCCTCTTGCAATCAAGTTCACCTCGTTCTATAAGACATTAAGTCCTTAGCTTAGATGATCCTTCCTTCCATGGAGGATGATGACAAGCGCAACCAAGAAAAGAACAAATCAACTCCTCCACTAGCAATAGAGTATCCTAGTTGTACATCATGATGTCATGAATGGCAAAGTAGAAAGTGAACATGATCTCAAATGACAATTCTGCAAGCCAAGAGTAGCATATCCATTATGGAGTTGAGAAATGGCACTCCTAATAGTGCCATACACACCCCAAAAATTTTGAATTGCTAAGAGGAAAAACAAGTCTCTCATAGAAATGGAAAGGTATATGGTCAAAAGTTGGGCTTTGCCACATAGCTCTTGTCTTGAGGTTAATATGTGTGCAACATATGTAGTTAACAAGTGTTCCACCAAAGCATTGCACTCTATCACTCCATATGAATCTTGGCATGGTTTCAGGCCATCGATTGCTCATCTACATGTCTTTGGTCATCTGACATATACATTAGTGCCTAAACAATAACATATCAAATTGGATGATAAGTTTGTGAAATGCATTTTTGTTGGGTATAATTTTAAAATAAAAGGATATGGTCTTATCATCTGCAGACTGAATGGATTTTGGTTAGTCATGATGTTATTTTTGTGGAAGATGCAATTGAACCCTTACTTTCATGTACCAAGGAGAGATTAGTTAGCTCAAATGATGTGTATGTCGCTTTGTTGCTTCCTTTTATAGGTGGAAAATCATGTTGCTCCTTTGAGGTGATTTCTTAGCCTTTATAGGGTTCAAATGATGATGTGGAATTACATGATGCACTTAGTGATGAGAGAGCTGACATTAAACAGGAAAAAGGTATGCCCAAATGGCTAGTAAAAACTTTGAGATATAGCAAAGTAGACACACCTTTTTCATATTGTACTCGTTCATGCTCTCATAATGCTTCTTTTGCATGAGATTGTTATGCAATGGTTGCCTCTTTGTGATTCTTATTATGAAACACAAAATAAAAAAAAATATATATAGTTGTTATGCAATCAAAATATGATGCTATTATGAATAATGGTACTTGATCTTTTATGTAATTTTCCTCCAAGCACTTTTGCATTGATATTAAATGGGTATTGTTGGTGTCACTCCTAGAACAATTATGAGCATGAATGTGGATGAAGATCCACCTAGTAATTTTCAATCTGTGGATACTTAAGGGTGATATGAAGATCGTGAGTGAATGTGCATAGATATGAAGGGAGAAGCACAAAAGATGCACACACAAACAAGGAAGAGTAGAAAAGATGGAACAATGGAGTATCATCTATTGATAAAAAAGATAACAAGCTTTATCCTTTCTCATACAAATCAATCTCTCATGGGCCATCCTCAAAATGAGCTCTCTAGCTCCTTTTATATTTTTCACTTGAGTTTTGATCAATTTCAAACCTAGTGTTTAGCCTAGTTAAAAAATTAGGTCCTACTATTGATTCCAAGGCTCAAACGATATCCTAAAATTATGAAATTTGATATGTGGATTTTGCATGGGCTCCTCAAGCTTGAGCACTTCTTGGCTTGTACAAACTGGAGTGTCTATTTACAAAAAATGAGATTTTATACAGTGAGGTAGTGATAAAAATCATTATTTTGTAGAAGATTGAATGTTTATGTTGGTTTGAACTATGGATCTTGTTCTCATGTATTTCCTCTCCTTTTATGGCTACTTTGTCCTCCACCTGAAGTTCATCCTGCTTGGCATTAACTGCCAACACTCCCCTCTCTCTCGCGTCTATCGTCCATGACATACCTTTGTTTGTTGGGAGTGGTTTATGTAATTTTGCAAGATGTCGATGGCCAAAGTCTGTTCAACAATGCGGTCACATACTAAGCATGCTTCCAACTTTTGTCAGTGAATTGTGCTTGGAGTATTCGATTGGTGGTTGCAGTAATGCTTTGAGTACTCAAGAATTTCACAAGCAAATAGATGAAACAAATTTGTTGTTTTAGAATATAAGTACTTATGAATGGTACTCCTAGAAATAGATAGCAATCATGCCTTGAAATGCCTGTTTGTAGCATGCTAGGAGATACTTGATTCAACAATACCAAGAGTAACATTTTGCAATTGAGTTCTTATGGAGATAGTGGTGAGTCAGCAATGGTGAACAAAGAGGTGTCGATGGGAGGGATATGTGTGGTGTGTGCCCTTAGAAGACAAAACAATGTGAAAGCTTGGGTGGTATGGGTACTTGGATGTTGGTTTTGGAAGGTGTGTATTATTGCAGACATTCTGGGTAATAATGAGTCGATGGTTTGCTCATTAAAAAATGTAGTGCATCTACCACTCCTATGGCTTCAATCAATAAATGCATAGTTTTGATAAGCACTTCATCAAAACCACAATTGGTCAATTTCTATTGCAATAAAGCATGACTTCATTTGGAATTTAATTGATTGCAAGCTTGGAATTCTTCCATTCATGTGTATAATCTTTGTAGAGCATCCATTGTCCGGATGAAATCCCTTTGGGATTGTGTGCACTATTTTTTCAAAATTTTATCTTTTATGTTGGTCGTGATCTGAAGAGTTGTGTTGATCAACTGTTTGATTGGATGTGTGATGAGAAAATATTTCATTACATTGGACTTGTATGTTTACTTGTATAAAGTCCATTAACCCCTTAAAATCCCAAACCCTAGTTGTATTTTAACCCAAATCCATGTGTTTTGATCAAGAGAATAAGTAGAAACCCATGTATATATAACCTTGTTTAAGTAAGAAACCCTAGGGAATTTCAGCCCTTAGTACCCTAACTGATTGGTAACTTTAGCCCATTGAAATCATTAAAACTAACCCTTGAAACCCTAGCTCAAGAACCCTAAAACCCTAGAATTTAACCTTTGGAAAGCTAGTTGAAACCCTTAGAAACCCTAGGTTTTTAAACCCTTAATGTATGCATTTAATCATTAACCATGAGCTATTAACCATAGGTTATCCCAAATAAAAACTTTAAATAGGAACTTTCAAAACCATTTTTTCCCATAAGTAAAACTTAATCTAATTTAATTCTTTGTACATAAGTGTGGAAGGGAATAAACCTTAATCAAAATGAAAAGAAAAAAGAAAAAAGAAATGAATTAATGAAAAATAAAAATAGAAAAATAAAATAGAAAAATAAAAAATAGAAAAATAAAAAGAGAAAAATAAAAAAACAATCAAAATAGAAAGAAAAAATGGATTTTCCAAGATTACAAAAGAAAGAAAAAAGATCTTCTAAAAATAGAATGGAAAAAATAGAAGCATCTAAAGATCTAGAAAAAGAACTTTGGGAAAAACTATAAATACATGCTAAGTGTTCATTAGTTTTTTCCCATGAAAAATTTCAGGTACTCTCCTTCTTTCTTTTCTCTACTCATGCTTTATGAATACTTTGGTTTCTTTTTGGATCTCAATGATCATCCACTCTCAAATTCTCCATCTCTGGCTCCGATGCCAATAGAGAGAGAGAGAGAGAAAGAAAGAGAAAGAGAAAGAGGGAGAGAAAGAGAGTCTACCATCTCTCTATTCTCCTCTCTCATGTTGTAATAAGAAAAAAAAAAATTCCTTTATTTTTGTTATTCCACTAAAATGAAATTGTTATAATTTATGGATTTTAATGCCTTGAGGTTTTTAATGTGATTGTGTTTTGATTTAGCAGGTGAAAAATCATGAGGGTGTGAATGCGCATGGACTTATTCAAATATTTTTGAAGATAGTTAAAAGAAAGTATTTTATATATTTTTTGTAAAAATATTAGATTGCTTAAAAAGCGACGTTTTTGTAAAAATAGTAGATCACTTAGAAAGCGACGATTTTGTAAATAATTGATTTTCATAAATGCATACTTTTTAAAGTGCCACCCTCATGTATCTTCTATTTAGGACATAATGAGAAACACCTATAAATACACATACTCTGATAGACTCATCCATTAGAGTATGTGGGGGGAGATTGTACCCAATCTTGTGTTCAGTATCTTGTCTATCTCTATTTTGTGAGTAACCTTTGTGAGATTTTGTTTTTGTACTATCTCTACATACATGTATCTGCAAGATTCGGTTAACAGTGGTATCAGAGCCTGCGTGCGTCTACGGAGAACACTAGGCTCACTATGACATTGTGTTCATTGTATCCACTGTGCTGATTGCACTCACTATACTCATTGTGCTCACTATGCTCACTGTGCATTGTTCACTGTTTCGTTTCCGGTTCGTTTATCAAGTTTGGTTATCAATTCAGTTACTCCTACAACTTAAGTTCGGTTATCAATTTGGTTACTCTTGCAGCTTACTCCAAGAGGTCAACTAAGGCATAGAACTATGGCATAACCTTGACATCTTCGGCTTCTGTGACACTCATTGTTCTCTTGGTTCACTTTGGTTCACTCATGGTTCTCTTGGTTCACTTTGGTTCACTCCAAGGTGTCGACTAAGGCATAGAACTATGGCATAACTTTGGCATCTTTGGATTCTCTGGCACTCATGGTTCTCTTGGTTCACTTTGGTTCACTCATGGTTCTCTTGGTTCACTTTGGTTCACTTTGATTCACTTTGGTTCACTCCAAGGCATCGACTAAGGCATAGAACTATGGCATAACTTTGGCATCTTTGACTTTTCTAGCACTCATGGTTCTCTTGGTTCACTTTGGTTCCCTTTGGTTCTGTTGGCTACACATGAACCAACTATAACTTATGAGTGGCAATAAGAACTTCCTTATTTCCCTAGTTAGCCTACTTACTTCTCTAGTTAGCTTACTTAGTTCTTTATTTAGCATGTAGGGGATTTGAACCCACCACCTCTCACTTACAAGAGATGTGCTTTATCCACTAGCCTATTTTCACTTATTGATACCCTATACCTTTTAATTGATATTTAACATAACTTCTAACACTCTCTTCTCCTTATTTATTTATTTATTTATCTAACATTCTTATTTATTTATTTATTTATTTTATATATTTCCAAGACAAAACCTTTCCTTTTCTATTTCAATTTCAAATAGTAATAGGTTTTGGTTTTATATAAGATCATGGATCCTACCCATACTATAGAGGATTTTGGTAAGTTATTTATTAAATGTATTTTTTTCTTCATCATGGTAAGTTATTAATTAAACATATTTTCCACATCGTGGTTTTCCAAAAGTTATTCTATTACATCGAGATGTTCATTTTTGAAATCACTTTTGGATTGCATTATTTCAAATTTTAGGTTCCAAAATAGACTTTAGCTCTGCTTATCATTCACAGTCACGTTAACTTCTAGTTTTCCATTTCCATGCACGTGTTTTTACATGGAATATGCTTATGATTGTTCAACGATGGGACATGTGACTAGCTATCCATGTCTATTTTATTCTTATACATTGAGGTTAGTTGCTCGTCAACTAGGAGGCATGTTATACTTTATGGAATAATGGAATGTTATATAGATTTTAATGTGATTGTGTTTTGATATAGCACGTGAAGAATCATGCGGGTGTGAATGCATGTGCACTTATTCAGATATTTTTGAAGATAGCTGAAAGATGGTATTTTACATATTTTTGTAAAAATAGTAGATCGCTTAGAAAGCGATGTTTTTGTAAAAATAGTAGATTGCTTAGAAAGCGACGATTTTGTAAATAAAGAATATTTTCATAAATGCATGCTCTTCCAAGTACCACCCTCATGTATCTTCTATTCAGGATGTAATGAGAAACACCTATAAATACACATACTCTGATAGACTCGTCCATCAGAGTATGTGGGGGGAGATTGTACCCAATCTTGTGCTCAGTCTCTTGCCTATTTCTATTCTATGAGTACTCTTGTGATACTTGTTTTTGTACTATCTCTCCGTACGTGCGTCTGCAAGATCTGGCCAATAGAAATAGATGCTCAAAGTGTTGTAGAGAGAGAGAGGAGAGACAAAAAGAGAGAGAGAGAGAGGAGAGACAAAAAGAGAGAGAGAGAGAGGAGGCAAAACTAGGAGGTCATGCACACAGTAGATTGGGCGATGGTAGAAGATGATCGAGAGAGAGAGGGGGGGAGAGAGAGAGAGAGAGAAAGTGAATTAGGCACAGAGAGCAAATAGGGTAGATGACACAGAGAGAAAGAGAGAGAGATAAAGACACACACAGAGAGAGAGAGAGGGGTAGAACCAAGAGGTCACACATGCAACAGATCGGGCAATGATAGAAGATGATAGAGAGAGAGAGAGAAAGAGAGAGATAGAGAGATAGAGAGAGAGAGAGAGAGATAATTAGGCACAAAGAGCAGATAGGGTAGATGACAGAGAGAGAAAGACAGGGGAGGCAAAACCAGGAGGTCGTGCACATAGCAGATCAGGCGATGGTAGACGATGATTGAAGAAAGAGAAAGATAGAGAGAGATGAAGATGTTGTGTATGTGTGTAAGAGAGAGAGATGAAGATGTTGTGTATGTGTGTAAGAGAGAGAGAGAGGGAGAGAGAGAGAGAGAGAGAGAGAGAGAGAGAGAGAGAGAGAGATTGATTGATTTTGATTCTCATTCCCTTGTTTAGGGGCATTTTTGTTGTCATAGCTGTTTGGATGCATGAAAGACATCTCGTGTTTATTTTTTGCTTAATAATGGGTTGAGAGAGAGAGAGAAAGAAAGAAAGAGAGAGAGAGATGTTGCAACACTCAGCACACAGAGAGTGGATCGACATTATAGAGTTGAACAAAGGACGATTAGTTGAGAGAGAGAAAAAAAGGGGGTTTCAACTCTGATTGAGACAACACAAAGATGAAAAATCAATTGGCAGAGAAATAGTGAGAGATAGAGAGAGGGAAGGAGAATTAGGCATAGAGAGCAAATAGGGAAGATGATGGGCACAGAGAGAGAGAGAGAGAGAGAGAGAGAGGCAAAACCAAGAGGTCACACACACAGTAGATTGGATGATGGCAAAAAATCATAGAGAGAGAGAGAGCAAGAGAGAGAGGGAGAGAGAGAGAGAGAAAGAATTAGGCATAAAGAGTAGATAGGGCAGGTGATAGTGAAAGAGATAGAGAGGAGGCAAAACTAGGAGCCATGCATGCATCAAATCAAGCAATGATAGAAGATGATCAAGAGAGAGAGAGAGAGAGAGAGAGAATGGGAAAAACAAAGATGCGGGAGGGCGAAGAGAGAGCGAGAGGGAGGGAGAGGGAGGTAGAGGGAGGGAGAGAGCACGAGAGAGAGAGGGAGAGAGAGAGAGAGAGAGAGAGAGAGAGAGAGAGAGAGAGAGAGAGAGAGAGAGAGAGAGAGAGAGAGAGAGAGAGAGAGAGAGAGAGAGAGATCAACTGTAGGGTGATCGCAACAAAAAATCAGTGATGAAAGATGGGAGAGAGAGAGAGAGAGAGAGAGAGAGAGAGAGAGAGAGAGAAGAAGATGGAGAGAGAGAGAGGGGGGAGAGAGAGAGGGAGAGAGAGAGAGAGAGAGAGATGACATAGGTCAATTTTGGGCTTTAAAAAGAAAGCAAACTTAAAAATTCAGAAAAAGGAGTTAAGAGAAATTAACTCAACAAAGAATTCAAGTGATTAAAAAAAGAAATAAATCAAGTTAAGATAGAAAATCAAGATCAAAAGAAGAGAGAAAATCAAGTCAAGGTAAGAGAAAATTCAAGAGAATCAAGCCTAATTCATTACATAAAGTACTCGAATTGCTTGAACAGATTTTGGGCTAGATAGTTGATTTAAGAGAGGTCTTTAAAGTCATACTTTCACCTCCTAGCTCAAGACACATCTAGTCTTTTCTTCAAAGTCTACTGTGAATTACGAGAAATAGTCAAGCCACTTACAATGGATATTGTTCTACACACTAGGACAAGCTAGAGAAGAGAGATGGAAGGAGTGTTCAAAGATTTAAAGATAGAAAAGCAAGGGGCTTGAGTGGTCCAAACTATGCTAAGAGATAAAGCAAAGTTCACTAGTTAAATGTGACTGAGTATTTGGACATATTTGAAGACCTAGCTCATATCCATGGATTACTCGAAGAGATGTTGACTCATTTGTTCACTCGGGTAGTATCAGGGTCGATTCTAGCATCCATATCACTTCATATAGAGAAGACATGGCCTGACTTTAGAAAGAGTTACATAAATCATTCTATCTAGAAGATTTTAGTCAGCACAGTAGATAGTGTTTCTTATGGTGGGTTCATTCCCCAAAACGTGCTGCATGCTTAGCACACCTTTTGAACGAGTCCTGAGGATGTATGCTCAACTTCCTCAAGCTGACCTAGACTCTCTAAAGCTTGATTTGGTAATTTTGCTTCTCATGATTTAAAGCCTTGAGAATAAGACTGATGTCAAGAGAAGGATTGAGGAGCCTAGGACGAGATTTGGGTTGACTGAACATTGGGCTACGGTTAGAAAAGAAGTAGAAGCAATTGCCCAAATGAGGCAATGACAGGTTGTGTTGTATGACAAAGCTATTCAAGCATCACCAGTATCGCATAGAGATACACCTGTTCTAGTGATTTTGAATGTGAGTGCAGCATTAGCTACGGCTAAGGTTGCATCCACATCTTGCACATTAGTTGGAAATCCTTAGCAAGCAGATAGATAATGTCATGACAATATAGACATCTCTATCCAAAGAGATGGCTAGTTTACACAACAAGGTCTATTCTATGGGTTATCAAGACCCCACTCCTCCTCAGGCTAGCACTAGCTATATACATCCATTGCAGAGAAATGCTATGCCGATACCACATATGTAGGGATATGTGATGCCTCAAGTTGCACCTCCAGTGCATCCTGTTGCTCAACAAACCACTACAACACCAGTTTAGCCCATGCATTAGAGGCATACAGGGCCATTTGAAAGACTAGGAACTAGGGGGTTTGGAGGGGCAAAGATATGTGTTTGCTGTGATGCACAAGAACATTTTTCTTATGCATGTGAAGATTTGAAACAAGTTAAAGAACAGTAGTTAGTGATTGACATAGATAAAAAGCTTTGTGACTTCAGAACTCAGCTTCCTCTGCTTGTGAATTGGGGGAAGGGAGGAATGAAGAAGCTATATGAGAACCTATCTAGTACAAATGATAGCACATCGGCGGCATAATTTGAGGCGTTAGAAGAAGGAGATGAAGAGCAAATTAGGCCACAACCACAAAAGAGTTACTCAATAGAATCCTTGGTTAGAGCAAGAGACACGATCATGCAGAAGACAGCCTGGAAGTCTTCTATAGATCATTTCTCTATCTACTCGCACATAGCTAATGTTGAGGAAAAGAGAAAAAAAGATGAAAAGCAAGATGAGGTAGAGCCAAAGAGAAGAGTGACGAGAAAATAAAGTAAAGATGCCGAGGAAAAAGCTAAGGAAACTAAAAAGAAAGTTCACTTTAAGGAGCCTGTTGCTTCTCAGGAACATGCAAAAAGGAAAGAAACAAGAGAGGGAAAGATGCCAGCTGAGCCAATCAAAATTCAAGAACCAAATAAAGAAAAGGAAAAGGACCAAGAACCTACTCAAAAGATTGAAAATATTCAAGAAAATGTTCAAGAAAAGGAGAAGAAGAAGAAGAAGAAGAAAACACCGAAGGCTGTATTAATTTTTGAGCTTGAGAAGAAGAATGATGCCAAAGAAATGTTACTTGAGGCAAATGGAAAGATCAAGAGAGGTCACCCTTCTATCGGCCGATCTCTAAGGCCCGCATTGGTGATATAAAGCAATGGCCTAGATATCTTCCATTTAAGGTTATGGGCAAATAGGATGACAGACACTCGGTCCACATGTTTTATGCCTATTGAATTGATGTACTGTCAAAAACCTTTTTTCCCTATCCAGAATGAGATATTGAGTTGGATGATGCTCTCGTGGAATGATGGAATGACAAGAGGAGATCTTTTGTCACTGAGGATTAAACAATTAGAGCAAGGAAATGAGAAATTAAAAGAAGCAGTTCAAAAGATAAAGCAGTCAAGGTTGAAAAATAAGATGTATTTTGACAAAACTCATCGATTTAGACCACATAAGATCAAGATAGATGATTTGGTATCGGTGTACGATAGTACATTCGATACTCAATATGATGCTAGGAGAAATTAACAAAGAGATGGTTAGGGCTGTATGTAGTGATGTCTGTGTTTGAAAATGGAATATATGAGCTTTGAGAATTTGATAGTACTCCTTTGAGATCCTTGATTGCAGGAAAGAGAATAAAATTGTTCAAGAAGAGAAATGATGAAGACTATGAGATTGATCAAGAACTATAGGAAGGTGTTGATGAAAGAGAGTTGAATTAGATGAATGTACTTTTTTTTATTTATCCATTTTCAATTTTTATTTTGTATATATATGATTTTCATGCATATCATGCCTACATTTCATGATGTTTTGGGTGAATAAAAGAAGATTTTAAATTGTGATAAGAAGTGATTAGAGATGCTAGTAGGGAAGTGTACACTTGAGAGAGTAGGATAAGATACCATATAGCTATTATGAGGACCTAGATAGGACACTCTGACTTGAAGCTCTTAGTAGAGAGATGGACTTATTTTATATGAGTAGGCTATGTGAAGTTATGAAAACACTTAGGAAGTGAAATCTTGACTCCCTCTAGTGCATGTCTATAGATCTCATATCTGATTAGGGCTTAGGCCTTTCCACTTTAACAAAAAAGTTGCAAAGAAAAAGAAATAAATTAAAAGTAGTACATTAATGGTTGCTATGAAAAGAAAAAGGAAAAGAAAGAGAAAAAGAAAAAGTAAAATAAAAGAAAAAGACAAAAATAGTTTTCATGACTTAGATGTGGTCTCGAAACCACTTTTGAGATTTGTATGCGGGCTATACGAGGTGGAGCTATGCAATAATGGAGCTAATTGTATTTCTTGATAGGTGTAAAGGAACAAAACATCAGAACATTTATATGAAATGATGTAAACGAGCCAATAGGAAAGACTATTACTAGAAATTCTAATTAATTTCTATAGGTGTAGTTTGACATATGTTCAAAGGTAGTATGCTGTCTGAATAAGTTTTCCGATCATGATCTACGTACTTTAAAATCATCTTTTTTCTGCTTGTGAATTGCATATGCATAAAAAGATCACATTTGATTATTTGAAAACAAAAAGATAAAAACTAAAAAGAGTTTCAAAAGAATCTTGATACACTTCTGTTGGATTGTACAAATGGCCCATTGGGACCATGTGCACGTTTAGTGGGGATGGATATTGGGATGAAATCCCTTGGGGATAGTGTGCAAAATTTTTCCAAATTTTATTTTCTTTGTCTTTTTGACCGAGAATTGATGGTTTGATAGTAGAAAGATGAAAAGAGTTGTAAAATGTTCAAGTATTTAATTGATTTTTTATTGCGTATGTGATGAGAAAACATTTTATTTGTACACTAGGCTTGTATAATTACTTGTATAAAGCCATTAATCCCTTAGATTTAAAAGCCTAATTGCATTTTTATCGAAAATCATAAAAAACCCCATGAAGTTGAACAAAAGAAGACAAAAAACCCTTGTACATTGAAAACCCTTGACAAACCATGTAAAGTTTCACCCTTAGAAACCCCAAAACCCCTGGAACCCTAGCTTGAAACACGTGAAAAATAACCCTTAATCCCAAAAACTTTACTTTGGACCCTTGAAAACCCTTAGGTTTTAACCCCTAATATACATATTTAGCCATTGATTGATGTGTCTAACCTAACCCTTAGTTTAGTTAAATTCTTTTGTATATACATGTGAGATGAAGATAAAACCTTAATAAAAAAAAGAAAAAGAAGTAGAATTAATAAAAATGAAAAAGAAAAATAGAAAATAAAAAGGAAAAAAATAAAAACAGAAAAGAAAGATTTGATTTTCCAAAACTAGAAAAGAACAAAAAGAAGACTTTTGAAAATAGAAAAGATAAAAAATAAGATTTTCTTAGAATAGAAAGGAAAAGGCTAGAAGTATCTAAAGTTCTAGAGAGAGAATTTTGGGAAAATATCTATATACATGCCTAGTCTTCATTTGACTTTTCCATGATTTTTTTTCAGGCATTCCTTCTTTTGTTTTCTTGTTTGTGATGCTTGTTAGTTCTTTGATTATCTCTCTATGATGCTAAATCTCAAGCTCTCCATCTCTGGCCACCATGCCAAGTGTGTGTGAGAGAGAGAGAGAGTTCACCATATCCCCATTCTCTTCTCTCATGTTCTAATAAGAAAAGTGGTTATTTTTTGTTTTTGTTGTTGCTTAGAACGCAATAGAGATAAAGTACAATTGAAATTTTGTCATAAAGATGGTCTTGATGTGTGAAAGAGAGCAAGAGAGAGAAGGAGAGAGAGAGAGAGAGAGAGAGAGAGAGAGAGAGAGAGAGAGAGAGAGAGAGAGAGAGAGAGAGAGAGAGAGAGAGAGAGGATGCTTTTGTTGATGATCTTCTTTTTCATCGTACACTTTCAGGAAGACGAAGTAAGAAATTTTGTTTTCCCTAGTATCTTTGGTTTTGTGGGAGAAACAGAAGTCTGTTGTGGTTTTGACTAAGAGAAAGAGAGAGAAAGTAGAGGCGTTCGAGCAAGAGAGATGCAAAAGATCGGGGTGGAGAGAGAGACTGAGGAAACAAGATTTCATCCTGTTAGTGCAGACGCACCAACTGGGCTCTTCCTTGTCAATGCTCTGGCTTTGCAAGTCCTCATTACACTTCACATTGTATACCCACTTTATGCCAATGGCTTTCTTACTAGGAGGTAGGTCACATAAAGAACAAGTACCATTTTTTAAATAGCATCATATTTTGATTGCATAGAAGCCATCCAATTTTCTAAATTTTGCACTTCATCAAACAAAACAAGCTCATTCTCATCACAAAGACTAGATCCAGCCATAGCATAGCAATGTGATCCAAAAGAAGCACTATTGGAGCTTGAACGAGTATGATATGATAGAGTTGCATCTAATTTGCTATCTTGCAACATATGAGTGTGTGAGAATTCATGTATGTAAGAGTGTACATGCATAGATTGAATGTATGTGTGAGAATGCATGCACGTGTGAGAGTGCATGTATGTGTGGGAGTGCATGTATGTGTGAGTGTACATGGATAGTGTATGCATGAGTGTAGATATGTATGTGTGTGAGTGCATGCATGTAGGCATGAAAGTTTATGCATGTGAGTATCCATGCATAGAGTGCATGTATGTATGGATGATTGAATGTGTGTGTGCATGAATAAATGTGTGTGCATATGAGTAAGTGTAAATATGCAAGTAAGTTAGCTTTATGTGTGTGATAGGAATTAAAAGTAGTTAATAAAGAAGCCAGTGTTTTTTATTTCTCATAAATGTACTTATGTTGATTCCCTGGTGTGTTTTTTGTAGAGCATTGATGAGCAGTTTTGAGCACTTTCGATCTTGATGAGCATTACGAATGAGAAGGTGGAGAGTGACACTGTGTTTGCTGACTAGAGCTGCAGACACTCGATTCTTTCCATCCATATTTCTCTTGAGGATGAGATCCATTTCATTTGTTGGAACTTGAAGTTGTATTAAAGATCTTACTTATATTCATATAACTTGTATAGGCTTTACTTTTCGTACTAGTTTCTCATAAGTTTCATATTCATGGATGTTATTTCTTCTTCTAAACCACTGACATCTTCTAGAAGAATTTAAAATCGAACCGGAAGTATACCTGTGGATCAACCTTTGACTTATAGCTTTATTTCTACTTATTTGTTTCCTATGCCTATGAACATTCTAGTAAATGAAGAAACAATTGACTCTCTTATTTGTGAAATTTTAGTTCCTATGGAAAAATTTTAGATCCACTCATTTCCTGAATTCAGCTAGGTTACTTTTACCATATGCACTCATAGTCCATTAACATATAGATAATCACTTTAGTGAGATTTGCTTTCACTTCTCACATCCTAAAGTGAGACAAGAAGCACCCCACATGTAGTCACATAGTGAGACCCATAGAAAGCCAGAATTGATCCACTCGGTGGTCTCCATTTGCACCCCAACATCTTGCTGAACCCGACAGGAAACACGACAGCTATGTGCTTAGGACTTTTAGATGTGATTTATTGTTGATGAATTTTAATATTTGCATTTTTGTTTTGTATATTTGTGGAGAAAGTAGGCCAGTTGACCAAAATGACGAGTTTAGATGTTGTTGTTGGTTATCCCTTTCCTTGGTTGTTGGGGGATATTCCCTAAGGAACTGAGTGCCTCCATGGAAAAGGAGCATTCTAGAGGAGCCTCGAATCTTCTCCCCCCCCCCCCCCCATCAACTCAAAAAAAGTTTGCAATTGCACGAATTACTTTTTAGTTTCATGTATTTAGGACTTGATTATTAAAACTTGTAAATATATTTTCATACACGTTTTAAAGCCTCTGCATCAGCAAAACTAAGGTAAAAGTTTTTCAAGTTCTTTTGAATTTTTGCATAAACACATAAAAAGTCATTCAATTTTTGGCATAAACACAGAAAAAGAATTGTTTTCATATCATCCTCAAAACCTATTCATTGTATGCACATTAGGATGCAAGCTTCTTTACTTGTTTTATTTACACAAACACATAAAAAGAATGATTTGCAGCTTGCATGAGAAATCACTTCATTTGCATTAGAAACACTTATTCATTGTGTGCACTTTAGACCATAGTTTCTCTATTTGGTTTTCTCATTGCTATTTTATTTTAGACATCATTTCACTTGCATTAAGAAAAAATGCTCCTAATTTCTCTACTGGTTTAGTTGTTACTACTTTCTGTTTTTTTATCATTGTTATCCAAAACCTCTAAAGCAAATTAGAAAACCTTCAAAAAGAATAAAAACAAACAAGTTTTTGTTTAATTAAAGTAAATATAGAAAGCAAAGATCAAGAATTATAAACTCTAAGAACAATAAAACAAATTCTCTTAGAGAGAGAATCAATTAAAAAAAATGAAGAACAAAGAAAAATAAAAGAAAAGTAAGAGAAAAGATAGGCCTAAAAATCTTGATAAGTTTTATCAAGGTTCATTGTGCTAGCAACCCCGAATAGTGATATTTTTAGGCATTTCAAGGAGCTTATAGAACCTATCATAATAGATTTAATACTCTATTCATAAAGTCGCCAAGAATGAAAAATGGAAGAAGTGTTTAGAGATATGATTGTAGAGAAGCAAGGTGCACGTACAGTGCAAGCAACCTTGCGTGAAAAAGTAAAGTTCATTGGGATAAATATAACTAAGTACTTGGATGCATTTGAGGAACAAGTGTCGATGTACTAGTACAATATTTTGAATAGGTCGTCTCTAGACCCATCTTAGAAAACATCCATGAACATTCAACTAAACCTTGGGCTGACTTCAAGAAGGAATTCCAAAAGATATTCTTCCTTGAAGACTTCAATCACCGTATTCAAGAAGCTTTCTTAAGATGGGTTAACCCCCCAAAATCTAGTGCTTCTCTAACTCACCTACATGGCGAGTTTATGAGATGATTTGCTTAGCTTCGTGAAGTTGACAAGAATGCACTAAACCCCGATCATGTTATCCATTTCCTAAAGATCTTAAGCCTAGAGGACAAAGCTGAGGAAGAATGTAGAATCAAAGAACCTAGTAAAAGATATAGGTTGATAGATAATTGGCAAACCATTAAACAAGAAGTGGAGGCCATTGCTTAGATGAGGCAACATCAATCCCGTATTGTATGAAAAGCCAATTTTCGCTCAGCCTAGAGAGTTACCTACAATAGGGCATTCCAACATGCCGACACCTATAATTGAGGCCACAACCAATGTTGGGGCTACCCCTAAAACTCCAATTGAGTTTTAGCTTGACATTTTATGCAAGCAAATGGAGAACATGATGAGCATGCAAGCATCTCTTTCTAAAGAGGTTGCAAATTTAAAATAACAAAGTTTTTACCATGAGCTTGCATGATCGTGGGAGAGCTAGTAGTGGAATGGGATACGCTAATGTGGCTCTACCAATGCAGCCTGTAATGCAACAATTCACTCCTACTTAGCTAGCTTTTCAGCTACATCCTCCTACTCAATTAGTTGCTCAACCAGCTTTTCAAAGAAATACTAAAAAATGAGGAGTTCATGGTAAATGATGTGTTTGGTGTGATGAACAAGACCATGCTACTTATGCATGTGAAGAACTAAAACAAGCTAAAGATAATAAGCTTGTAGTAGAAGTAGATAGAGGATTATGTGATTTTTGAATTTGACTTCCTTTGGCCATCAATTGGGGAAAATGAGATATGAAAAAATGAAAATTGAACTATCTCAAATGCATCTGCAAGTACCTTGGCAGCTAGATTAGAGCCCTTAGAAGAAGTGGCTCATTCAACTGCAAGTTAGGATCCCTATTCTATTGAGACATTGGTAAGAGCTATGGATAAAATTATGTGTAAAACTACATGGTAATCTCTTGTCAATCAATCCTCTGTATATTCTCACATTTCCAATGTTGAAGAGAAATGGAAATGGGATGATATGCATGATGAGGTAGATGAAGGTGATAGAAGAGTAACTCGCAAACAGTCTAGGTAAGATGAAAAGAAAAATACAAATAATGAAAAGAATGTATAATTTGAAGATACTACAACCCCAACTCAGGAAGAAAAGAGAAAAGAAATTAAGGAGGGAAAGAAACCATTAAATGAGAATATCCAAGCACAAGAAAATCAAAATAATAAAAACCAAAATGATCATAAAGATGAAAAGAAACAAGGAGAAGAAAAGGTTTAAAAAAAGTGAGAAAGACTTCGAGAGCAATTATGATATGGGAGCTTGAAAAGAAAAATGATGCTAATTAAATTTTAAATGATATATTATTAAAAAGTCAGGTTACTCTGTCCCTTGAATAGGTGTTTTCTATTGCAAAACCTGAGTGCAAGGACAATTTCACAAGACTAGTAAGAAGGAGATGATTTCCACTTCCTCAGGATGAGGACATGCAAGATGTTGCTGAGGAAACCCTTGTGATGAATGATGCAATCACGTTAAGTGATAGCAATGGTGATGAAGAGGAAGATATTGTGACAGAAATAGTAAAAGAAAATTTTCTTGGATGAATTCTTCTAGATGATGAGATGAATAGAGGAGAAAGCCGATTCGATACGACTTTATGGGCACCAGGAACCCCAAAAGCCAAAATTCAGATCGGTGATGGAAAGGAATCATGTTTAGCTCTAGCCTTGATTGATTCAACCTCAGAGGTAAACATGATATCAAAGGAATTTTTTGATAAATTTAGATGGCCATTGATAAAGATCATGGTTGGAGAATGAGAACAGTTGATAATGGGTCAAGAATTTTGCTAGGTGCATGTGCTCATGTATCTATTATGATAGGAGGTGTCTAGGAGGAGTTTCATTTCTTTATGCAGGATAACTGCTCATATGAAGTGATACTCGGACAACTATTTGTAACAGAGATGAGAATGGAGACAAAAGCTATAAATGATGGATCAATATATGCAAGAATTTGTTCTAAATCTGGAATGGATTCCTTGAACATAATGACATTCTTTCCCAATCATTCAAGGAATAGGAAAAACCTTTGAAGAAATCCCACTCACTCTCATAATCATCTGTGTGAAATTTTCCTCCTGTAAGAGAATTTGGGACTTATTATGACCAAAATTTTTGTTAGATTCCACTATTGAGCAAGACAATAGTGGACAATGGTTTGATGTCTCGCCTGATGATGTATATAATTTTGAAAATGTTTCAGTTTGCAGCCCTACATCTACTTTACGCTTCATTAAAAAAGAAAAGCTTACAAATAAATTTAGAAAATGAAATGAAAAATATTTTAAAAACTTAGGATTGATTTCACCTAAAGAAAACATTGAGAGTGTAATTGAGCTTACAAGAAGTTTAATTTTGATGGAAGAGCTGGAGAATACTCTTCAAGAAGAACTAGAATCAAAGATTATCATTCTTGGCTCTATTAAGGAATATCAACTGATTGCTAATTTCTTAGTAGATCATGAAGTCAAGATTGATCGTAAATACAAAACACTAGAAAAGAAGGTAAAATCTATAGCTCACCCATTGCCCAAAGAAAGTTATGATATAATTAGATGCTTTTTTGAGGATCCTATCCTTAGAGATCGATCTAAGATAGGACGTACATTTACTGAGGAAACGATGAAATATATAAAGTTTGGAGAAAAATTTCTTTTTGAACTTGAAAGAGATCAATTTAGAAAGATGATCATTCAACATGGAAAAGCATTCTCCCTATTCCCACATGAAATAGGATGCGATGATCCAAAGCTGGTAGCTCCTATGATCATAATCACTATACTGCATATTCCATGGAATCTTCGATCGATACCAGTCCCAAAGGCTCACTTACCTAAGCTGATGAGATTGTTAAAGGAGAAGATTGCTATGAGAATACTTGAACCATCATCAACACCATATTCTAGCCGATGGGTCATGGTACCTAAAAAGAATGGGAAACTAGACCTCATACAAGATCTACAGCCTGTCAACAAAGTCACTATAAAAAATGTAGGAACAAGAGCCATCATAGATGATTTTGCAGAGGCGTTTGTCAGAAACTCCATCTATTCAATGGGGGATCTGTACTTAGGATATGACCAATTTTAGTTCGCCATCGAGTGTAGAGATATTATGATGATGAAAACTCCTTTGGGTCTAGTACGTTTGTGTACTTTGCCACAAGGAGCGACAAATTCCATGGCACACATGATGAACGCTATGAACCTGGTCTTACATGACTTCATTCCCAAAGTGACTATGCCTTTTATCGATGATGTATTGATAAAAGCTTGTGTGGAAAAGGAAAAAGATGCAACCTTAGATTCATTTGGATGTAGGAAGTTTCCTTTGGTGCAAAACTTTAAGATGACACTCAAAGAAACTATCCTCAGATTAAGCGAGAGTTATGGGGATTATTCATTGCTTTGAAAATAGACAGCGAATAATTTATTGGAGTAAATGTGATTGTTTCCTCATGGAAACTGATTCTCTTCCATTAATAGGAATGATTGCTAATTGCTCATCTCCTAATAATGCAATGTTGAGGTGGATTGCATATATTAAGTTTATTAACCTAGCATTTGTTCATATTCTTGGAAAAATCAAAATTGTTGTTGGTATGCTCCCACGAGCAAGATTTGATGACGATGAAGAAGCAACAGATAGAGATACAAATTTGATTAGTTATGACCCATCTATGCTTACTTATGAATGATTTAGAGACGAGGATTATGAGTGAGAATGGAAAGACATAGGCTATTATTGGAGTACCTTACAACCTATCCCAAACCGATCGACAAATTGATCCCAGAACATCAAAAAGTCTTTTAACTTCTTTCTACAAGATGGATATCTTTGGTGACATGCTAGAGGAAAGGTGAAAAATCTGCACAGAGTTTTAGGTTTAAGAAATCTTCAGGTGCAAGTTATGAGAGCCATGCATGAAAGCTTATGGGAAGGTCATAAGGGTTTTGTGGCAACATATGAAAAAATTTGGGAAAGCTATTGGTGGCCAAGGATGTACATTAATGTTAAAGACTATGTGAGCACATGTGCCACATATCAATTGCACTCCTCGGGCAAACATAGAGACCCCTTATACCCAACTTATCCATCTTGTATTGATTACAAGTGGGTAGTTGATCTTGTGAATGTGCCTAAAAGTAGTGATGGCATGATATATATAGTACTTGCACGTGAAGAATTGATAAATCACATGGAAGGTCATGCACTTCGATCTAGTACTGCTTATAATATATGCCTATTCCTTTTGGAAGAAGTTATATCTAGATTTGGATACGTCAAAAAAGTAGTAGCAAATCGAGGAGAGTTAGATGCTAGAGAAGCGAGGGAATTCTTTGATCATCATGGAATTCACTTATCTCTCATGATAGCTATTAGACAGTTATCCATAGGGATCAATGCAGGTGATCCACAGGGATCAATCCATATGATCCATAGGGATCAATCCATGTGTGTGGGGGACAAGGGCCAGCTAGCCAAGGTCCCAAGCTCGGGGGATACCCTAAGGTACATTGGTAGTAATGGGAAGTACTTGGATATTAATGGGAATAAGTGTTGCATGATGGCCACATGTTCACACTAGACTATTCCAGATCATTGCTATTTTTAGACTAAATCATTGCTATTTTTAGAGTACAAGAGGGTATATATGGATGGGAGGAGATTCTCACACACATCATTCAAGCCTGTTGTCTCACAATTGGTATCAGAGCCATCATGAATTTCTTAATTTTCTCTACGTGAGCTTTTTTGGTCGCAATTGTCGTCGTCCGTTCGATTTACTTCTCTATCATCGTCATAGTACTGCAATGGTCTAGAGCAAAAGAAGTTGGATTTGGAGCCACATGACTCTTTTTGCATCATATTGCATATAGAATACACAATTTTGCATAGCACCTAGACTATACACGTAGTTTAGATGTGATTTCGTATTGTGCGGTGCATGTATTCTTCTTGCAGGGAAAGGTAAGTACTTTTCTTGCAAGTTAGCAAGGAGAAAAATATAAATTTTTCAGGGTGTGTATCCCCTTTCAGTCTACTTGTAGTTATATTATGCTTGTCGGCATCGTGAAATTTGTCAGGGTGTAATCCCCTTTCGGTCTATTTGTAGATAGATTGTGCCTGTTGGCACCATTATCATGGAAATTGCTTGTCATAAATTTTTCAACTTTCAAAATTATGTCGTTATGCTATCAAAAGTTTTAGAAAATTAGTATGCAAATTCATGGAAGCATATAGAACATACTAAAATTTTCTTATTTCTTTATGTTCTATTGAGCAATGTCTTACAAATAGTTTCTTTTCCGCTGGTACTTACTTGCTTTGAGGATACATAGAATATCCAAATTATATAATGATCAAGATGAATGACTAGTATCACTTTGATCAAAGAAAAGTATAAGATGTGGATATGTAGTAGTTATCATTGATTGGAGAAATTAATTCAAGTATAAGACCAAGGGAAGTCTTAAGACAAGGGCAAGTGTTGCCAAGGTCATTAGAATGAAGCACTTAGTATTTTACAAGTTAGAATTCTAGGATGTCTAGTTAGAACCTAGAATAGAGGATAGTTAATCCTCAAAGATTTCATGATCAAGAAAGAATGCAATTCACATTATGATCCAAAGAAATAAAGTCAAGCTTTAAAAGGAAAATATTTAAAGCAATATATTTAGAAAGAGATAATAATTTCTTCAAGTGAAAAGAATTGACCTTTTGTAGAAAGGACAAAGTGAGAAAAGGAATAGTTTTACCAAGGTCTCATGAGTTAGAAACTTAGAGGTAAGAGGTCTCAAGGTAGTTTGACACCTTAGAAGAGAACTCTAAGAACACCTACAAGTTTAGGAGGCTTCTATATTAAGTATCTAGAATAGTTACTATAATTTCATAGCTCTGAGTTCTAGTGCACATTTCTATGTGTATAGAACAAAGAAGTTTATTTCACAAGAAGTATAGACTTCCGATTCGTGGAATTAAAAGGGCAAATAAAGCTTGATTATAATGCCATAGATAGAAATAGTAAAAGAAAAGTCATGTAAGAACTTCCTAGATTTGGAAGTTAAGACATAGACTTTAAAGTTACTAGTTCTATAAAAGGAATCTTATCTTGATTCTCTAATAGTTTAATATGGGTAAATCGGGTAGTTCCATCTATCTATTTACCTAGAGTGAAGGACGGGGATCCTAGGTAGACTCATCTTTATTAAGCAAGCAAGGCAACTCTGTAGGCCAAGAGATTTATTTTGATAAGAGACATTGACTTAGGCCACAATTGATAGAGTTTGGGGATCGGGTACTTGTTTATGACAATACCTTTGATACCCAATATGATGCATGATGTAATTTAACTAAATGATGGTTTGGTCATTATGTTGTTTTTGTTCTTGATATAGGTACATATGTTTTACATGAACTTGATGGGACTCCCTTGAGAAATGTGATTGCAGGAAAAGAATCAAGCTATTCAAACGAAGGTCAAGCAGTGAATACGAAATAGATGAAGAATTCTTAGATAAGGATGATGCAGATGAAGAATGCCGAAAAGATAAAATCAGGTGAAACACTTCCACTCTAATTTCAATTTTTTAGAAAAGTATGTAAATATGCATTGCATTTTGTATGTGATAGATGTGTTGGAATTTGTACAAATTTAAGCCAATTAGGTAGACTGAAAATTACATACATCTATTATGATTATGTGTGATGCATAAAAGACCAAAGATTATATGAGTAGGATTAGTTAGCAGACTAGAACTTTTAGGAGTGAAAACCTTGGAATGTGATGA